>JABCRI010001249.1:0-26711 GCA_015143295.1 Tetracentron sinense
TCTGTCCAATTTGAGATAGGATTGAAAAACATTAGATTTGAATAATTTGGGCCTCATATAATTGATTAACTCTCCTAACCCGCGATAGAGAAAAAAATATTAGATTTTGGTAATTTGGATCTCATATAATTGATTAACTCTGCTAATACAAAATAGAATTGAAAAACAATAGATTTGGATAATTTGGACCTCATTTAATTGATTAACTCTGCTAATCCTTTTTTTATAAGTGGAAATATATTACTGTAGAGAGAAAGGCATAGAGCGTGCAACATCCACTCAATGAGCATTGGGAAAAGATGTATCACTCCTAAAGATGAGGTCCTAGGATCAATTTCCAAGGGAATATCTAAATGAGAATTCCCCTTAGTGACTAACGTGGCAGTAGGGCCATCACCCCAATCAATAATACTAACGATAACAAGCTATTAACAGCACACGCGAGCCAAAAAAAAGGGTGGCAGTAGGGCCATCGCCCCAATCAATAATACTAACAATAACAGGCTATGAGCGCCACATGCAAACTAAAAAAAGGAGCTTGTTTGTAACTTGGCATATAAATTTGTTGAGTTGTGGCTCAATCTTGCGAAGGAGGATTCACGGGGGAAATCGGTCAACCGAAATTGCAAACTGGTCGACCGTGCTTAGTCAAAACTCAGGCCATAAGTTCAGTAGCCTTTTTGGTCGACCGGTTTGCAAGGTCGGTCAACCTATTTTCGCAGAACAGACTGTTTAGCTCAGATTTGACATGTTACGCAAATTTGGGTACTCTAATGTAGTCTTATAAATATGTGTTTATATGTCTAGGTTTTGAGTGTGGAAGCAATAAAACGTGATTAAGCACTCTAGGTATTGAAGAAAAGTTAGAGGAAAGGAGACACAAATTATTCTTCGGGTTCATTGAGAAGGTGACTTGAGAGGGGTGTGTAAGTACCCAATTTTTACGCCCCTCCCAACCATGGTTAAGAGTTCTTAACCATAGTTAAACCCTCAGTCGAGTCCTTTAACCCTAGGACAAACCCTAGTAGACCCTAACCCCAGATAAACCCTAGGTAAGCCTAGCCTCAACCCTAGCCTTGCCCTAACCGTACCTAGCCCTAGCCCTAGCCTGACCCTAGCCTAGCCCTAGCCTAGCCCTAGCTTAGTCAAGCCCTAGCTAAGCCTAAGCCCTTAGGGCTTGAGCCCTAATCCCCTAAGAGTCCAATCCTTGGTCTGGGCCCAAGCCCAGACCCAATAAAATTCAAAAAACCCTCAGCCGTATCGCATGCGTAGCCTGGGTCAGGCCCTTTGGACAAAATCCATTAGTGTCGGTAATATGATTACTGACATCCCAAATTACACTTGTTTGAGAATGTCGGTAATCACATTACCGACACCCTGAGTTTCGGCTTCCAGTAGCTCACCCACTCCCCTACGGACTCAGGCACGCCTGCACCACCACCTCTCCGACCTGCACACCCCTCTCTGACCAACTGTAACCCTTCTACCCTCGTCCTAATGCCATGGGTGTCCCCCTTGGCTTTCCCTATAAATGGCAGACCACCCCATTGGCCAGAAACCAGCTGCAAACACCTGCCTCGACTCTCTGCTCGGTTACCAACCCCAAGCCCTTCCCTAGGCACTTCCAGGAGTTCCACGAAGCCTCAATGAGCACCCCAGGTCTTCCCATCTTGCCTGTGTAGCACCACCACCTGTAGCAATGCTGGTAGCGCCACCACCAGCCATCACTGACACTTTAAAAGGGTAGGGCTTCCCTTACCCCTCTTTTTATTTGCTTTGACATCAGTGTGAGCCCCTGGTCCATTTTAGGGGACCTTCTTCTTTCAGTTTGTAGGCACACCCACTGTGGGGAGCTCTCCCACCTTCTCCATGGTGTGGGAAACCCCCTCTAAGGGTAGAGCATATCTTGGGTAGCCTCAGAAGCTTCTGGGGGTCCTCCACATCATGAGAGAATCCCTGGTATGCCTCTCATAGCAGCCCTATAGGGCTGTGGTCATTTTCTAAAAAAATGCAGGGTGTCGGTAAACTCAGTACCGACACCCAGAGAGCTTGCAGTCCCATGGCCTGTGGACCCCACCTGGATTAACTGAAGTTTTACAGACCCTCCCCTTTAACTTAACCATGGTTAGTTGCTTGAGTTTAAAAAATGCTCAGAGTGTCGGTAATGACATTATCGACATTCTGATATTTCATGTGAACAGACCTTGGACCAATATCAGGCCCACACGTGGCCTCTCCCAGGGCCCACAACAGGCGTAGGGTACTTCTCTCATCCTGAGCTTCAAAATCATGGGTTATGGACCCCCTGACTCCACCCCTAGCTATAGTTAAAACCCCTAAACTATGGTTAAAAAATACAGAAATTGGCGGTAAAGCGTTCGCCGCCAATCTGGTTTTGTGAAGAATCCTAATTGGCAGTAATGCATTTACCGCCAATTCCAGTTTGCAGGTTTTTCGGGACTCGCAGTGGCCCATAGCCCATGGGAGACCTCCATTAGACCTGACTTGACCCCTATCCCGAGCATGTTCAGGCCTTGCCTCTGTCATAACCGTGGTTAAGGGTTAACCATGGTTAGTTGGACTAACCCCATGGAAAATTCTCAAAAAATCCTTAAAAATCCAAATATTCTGAAATTTTGGAAAATACCATTTTTGGATTGTGTGCTCATGCCTAACTATAATTAGATGAACTTAACCATGGCTAACAATTGGTTTAACCATGGTTAAGCCCATTTAAACCTCGAAAATTTCTAAAAATCATGAAAAAATTCAAAAAGGCAATAAGTGTTCAAATTATATTCCATACTTTGCCCAACCTTGATTATCTGGATTAATCATGGTTAAACTCATGTCTTAATCATGGTTAGCCCCTTTTAACTTTGGAAAATTTGGAAAAAATCATTAAAAATGTTCAACTCATACTTAAGAACCATAAACATATTTTGGACCTTGCTCAACTCCGGTTAACAACCATAACCACGGTTAAACCTTTTTTGACCTACTGGGCCTAACCTTAAGCCTACCGGGCTTACCCTTGGCCTACCAGACCCAACTCAAAGCCATCGGGCTGACTCTTAACATTCAGATCCATCTAAAGCCTACCAGGCCTAATCTTGGCCTATTAGGCCCAACCCTTAGTCTACAGGACTAAACCTTAGCCTCCGGGCTTGCACCATTGGCTTACCGGGCCCAAACCCTAGTCTATCGGACTATCCTTTGGCCTACCGGACCCAATTAAACATAACCAAGCACTTGACCAACCTGATCAATCACCCCTAGCCTCCCGACTAGACGCTAAACTATCTTTGGTGCACACACAACACTCCCCTAGCCTTGACACGGGCTCATGTGCCAGAACTACGCTCAGTCTGATCTCACCCCAATATGAGTACGTATGCAACCCAACTTGGGTTCGACCCTACTTTAGCTTTTCTCTTATTGGATTAGTATAAACTAAAATCTAAGGCATTTGACTAATAATTGACATTAATTTGACTTAAACCTAGTAAGTAAAGACCGTTGTAAAACGGAAGTGCCGGGGTGCCTAACACCTTCTCCGGATATAACCGAATCTCTTACTCAGAACTCTAAGCAGACCAAGACCTTATCTATTACCTGAGACTTATCCCAACCGAATTAATAAGTGGCGACTCTAAAACATAAAACAAATGTGAGTAACCGAAATCCGTGCTCACAGGGTGTACCATGGTCTCTAGGCTTGAGTTTTGGTTTAATCTAAGAGGAGAGTGTTACTTGTACTGGTTTCTCAAGATTTCTTTGATAAGGAAAGACGTAGTCAGATTTTGGCCTGTGGACATAGGTAGATTATTTGCCGAACCATGTATCTCTTGTGTTCTGTTTATTATTTTTGTTGTGTTTGTTTACTTTTCTATCAAAATCTTGGGTGTTTCACTAATAGATAACATGTTAGTAAAAATACAAGGTTGTGAGGGTAAATTCATTTTGGGTGTTTTTACAAATATATACTTGATTTGTGTACTTGATGTTCTAATCAATGGGGGTGTAGGGGAATTTCTTGGATCATCCACGCGTCACTAGCTCAGGTTGACTGGTAAAAGGATGCAAGTATGATCCTAGCTCGCCTTTGTTGATGCGGGTGGGGGCTCCTTCTGTCAAAGTCCTCCGACGATCAAGTCAGTATATGCAGAAGATGAGATGCCAAGAACAAGCTTTAAGAAAGAGAATGTCTTAAGGACTTTGTTTTTTGGGTATGATTTTCTCCTTGATGAAGGATCCGAATGGTGGAGATTTAGTAGTCTTTACCTTATGGGAGGTCTAGGTATTTATAGGCTTGGGTTTGGATGTCTCTACATGCTCATCAATGCTTCTGCATGATCTTATCACTTGCTTTGTGATTATTACCAAATATGTTAGACAAATCTTCCTTTATACGTGTCACACGTGTAAGCCTACTTTCTTTGATACGTGTCACACATGTAAGCGTACTTTCTTCAGATCGGTTTTGAACTGTTTGTGGGTTGAGATGACCATCATTAACTCCTAATTGTCGGAGTACAGAGATCGAACCCAATTACTTTGTCTTGAAAGTCAGTTCCGTCCGCTATATTAGTCTTGTCCTTCATGTTGACGTCGTCCTCTATATTGGTTTTGATCTTCAACTATGAATACTGATATCATGCCTTGATTACGAGCTACAACAGCGTCCTGAGACGACGAATTCGGACACCGTCCTGATGATGACGAATTTGGACACCATCCTTTAGAGCACAAGTTTACGTCGTAGATGGAGTATGGAAACTTCAGTCGTCTTCCACGAGGATGAGTATTCTACTCACTCTTGCAACACTTGCTCATTTTACAAATTTTATTCATTACAATTTGTCCTTTTACGATGCTTTGAACGTTCGTTCGGAGTATCATAAATTAATTGAATATTGACGTTAGAGAATACCTGATCACTTGTGGATGACAAAACGTTGCATGACCTTATGAGCATATGGATTGTCATGACAGTTGTATGTAACCGTTTCACATGCATGACGAACAGTCGCGTCTCATTTAATGTTGGCAGGTCGTCATTATTACTGCTTACGAGACTTGAAGCATGCAAAAACTTGTGACGGTTAGCCTAGTATAGAGGAAGACGATCATATCCCTGAGTTTTTCATACGTGTATGGTAAAGATGAGGGTCAATTTCATCCTGCTGAAATTTTCTTTTGGCATGTCAACTTATATTCTACGTATGGTCATCGTACTCTTGCGCATATACTTGTGTACGGTGGAGATGGATGGTATTCCCATCTTGGCATTTGTTGATTCGTATATACATAAGATGAGATTGACTTCATTTTCTTCATTTCAATTTTCATCAATACTGATACTTTGCTAAACTCAACTTTTCCAGTGATTAAGTATCAGTGCAATCTTTTTTGTTCTTCAATTTTCAGATTATTCTCAAGAATTTGATAAGTTCTTGCTCTAGTAATCTTTCTTGATCTCGACTTCATAAGCTGGCTTGTGTCTACTATTTGTGCCGTCCTTGGAGATCTGGAGAAGGAGATGGCAGAGGATTATGATGAGCAACTGAAGACTTTCCGAATTTCAAAGCATCGATTGAGGATTCCTAAGATTGATGTCATCATCATCTCAGAGAATGATGAATTTCAAACCGTGGATAATCCCTCTCATTGTCGAGCATGCACCACTACGGTTTGAGCCTCCTGTTGAGCCTAGTGCAGCTCCCATCGAGTTTGTGTCTGGACCTGAAGAGCTTCCTGTGGCACATCCTTTCATCGTCTCGTGAAGCAGACTTGATTGCCATCTTAAATTTTCGATCTTTTTTTTTTTATGTAATGACCGTATTTAGCTTGGATGGGCCTTTGTATTTTTCTTTCTCTTGTAATCGTCTCGTCCATCTTTTGGATGTTCTATGAATATAACGCCTCTTTGTATATTACTTCTTTCCATTGAACTTTACATATTGCCTTTACATTGAATTTTGCACATTGCATTTACATTGTCTTTACATTTGACCTTACTTTTACAAGTGCAACGAGCACAAGAGTGGAAACATGATCACGAGATTACAACTTTAAGCATGAGAAACATAAGCACGGAGACATAAGCACGAAGATATAGTAAGGCAATACATCGTAAATGCAATTTAGTCAGATAAAATTTCGTAGGCTGAACCTTGGATTCTTTGTTAAGGGAATACCTGGTTCGGATGACATTTCATTTGATTATGTCCCATGGTGAGTACCACGTTCATATAAAGAGTCATGACATTCAATTCGAGACATGTTTTTAGACAATTCATTGAGCTTTCATTAGACATTGCATTGGATATTCGTTTGACAATTCATTGATCATTCATCGGGGTTTGATAATTCATTGAGCATTTATCAGACATTGTTTTTGATAGTTTATTCGTTATACGATTTTGACATTTCCTTTGATATTTCATCTGATAATTCATTTAGATCGTTCATCGGGGTTTGACAATTCATTGAGCATTCATCAAACATTGTTTTTGTTAGTTTATTCGTTATACGATTTCGATATTTCCTTTTATATTTCATTTGATAATTCATTTAGAGGATGGAGAAACATCTCTGTCTTATGTAGAGGATGGAGAAGCATATCCGTACATGGATGTATGCTACGACTAATGATTCATGTAAAGGAAAATTTCTAGAATTAGTGGAACTTATGGAGGGTAGCATGATTTAGGTCTTGTACATTCGCCTGCGGGCATTCGTCCTCTATACTTTTGTCATACGGTATGCTAGACGAAGGAGGTGACATTCTGCATGGGTTCATTCATGGTTTAGCTCGGATTTGTCCTCGAATCATCACGAGTTCGTCTTTCGCAAGGTGGGTGGTCATCCATCCTGCTATAGGCGCTTCGTTGAGCAAGTCAGTATAAGACATAAGTATATGAGCATTAGAGTCTAGAGAGACTTATCGTGCGACTATTGATCGTTCAATAGAGCATAGTCGGAGGTTGGTACAGGTCGAGAGCATCATGCATGACCATTAGGGGACGTAGCTTGAAGACCTGAGGATGTGTTCATTTTAAGGACGGGGCTATAGAGTCGTGTTCTGGAGAAGAGCTCAGGAATTGTGCTTTGGGGACAAATCTTTAGGGACGTGGCACTTGAAGATGTTGTTCGTGGGGAACATCAGGTAGATGCAGATTTGAAAGAGCAACAGGTGGACCTAATCCTTCGAGGTTGGGACATGAACAACTCATGCCCCCCAGTCTTTCTTCCTCTTCTTCTGGCTTTCTTTACTTTCTTTCTTGCCCTTGGTATCATCCATTTCTCTCCAATGATTCTAGCTTATTCATAGGCTTTTGAAGTTACCATGGCTTGTGCAGTCATGATGATGTCTCATTTACTCTTCCCGTTTGTCTTTACTTAGAAAAGCTCGGTATGGTGAATTGCCATTTTTGGAAGGCTAGTTGCTCTCCCCTGATCTCCATTAGTCTGTCTTATATGGGGACCTTCAACATTTAATAATCAGACAATGGGACAAATTTGATCTTGTGCGTTCGTCTTTGATCAAGAATGGCGTTGAGAGGGGACGAAACATCAAAGATGAAGAATCGAATCTGTAGGATGATAGGTCCGGCCTGGACAGGTAGGATGACTTCTCCAAAAGGGTTGCATCGACCTACCAATTGAACCCAATCCACGGAGTTCATCCTGAGGCCAACAAAGGGTGGTCTAACTGTCGCGACCCAAAACCCACCCTAGGAGTCAGAGTGAACTTTGGACGACTAATCATGACTTGCTTGACAACTAACCTGCAAAACCCACAGAGCATATACAATAGAGGATATAAACAGTGGAAACATACTCTAACATAGCACAGCGGAAGACTACCAAACCTCTATGTATATACATACACAAATCCAAGTTTATACAAAAAGTAATCCATACGAAAGAGTGGACATGCCCGCCAAAATACATAAATCTAACTCTCATCTCACCCACAGCTAATCCACTCAGAATCTAATCACCACCTACTGATAACCCTCTACGGGAGGTTCCTCCAAAGGCTCCTCGGCGTACTCCTCTTCCACCCATGGACCAGGAGCACAAACATCAAATGGGGCAGCAGCTCCCTCAGAACCTGCCGACAAAAGAAGTACGGCTGAGCATGGAATACTCAGCGGGTACTAAATACTAACCAACAATTATAGCGTAGAAATAGCAATACATAATCAGGAGCAATTCATATATGTCAAACGGAAACAATTCACATCATACAAGGAAGTAAAGCAGTTTATAATCATGCTTGTAATTCGTAGAAAACCGATAAATCCTCTTGAAACATCGTGTGCTTGACTTGACTTGAAATATCTTTTTGTACTTGAAAGCTTGTCATGTCTATCTTGCTTGATTCTTGTATGTCGTGTCATGTCATGCATGTCATGCGTGCTTGCTTGTGATCATGTAACTTGTGAGATATCCTTGTGAGGTGTCCTTGTGAGATGCCTTGAGAGGGAAGGGAGACCCTTCTTTATGCAATGCACTTGCGAGGGAAGGGAGACCCTTCTTTATGATATGTATGTACTTGCGAGCGAAGGGAGACCCTTCTTCATGATATGCACTTGTGAGTGAGGGGAGACCCCTCGTGGAATGTTGGTTCTTGTCTTCTTGTGAAAAGCGAGGTAAAACATATCGTAGGATATGTCCCACCTCTAACCATGTTCTTGAAAACCTCGATAAATCATGCCATGCATGCCGTGCTCGTGGAAACCGTGTACATACTTGCATTCAAATTTAAAGATGACATTTGGGTAATTTCACAACACATATAGCATCAAAGATTGAGTAATGTAGTATTCATAGCATTATGGGAAAACAGGAAACACACTATCATAGTCCCTAGCAATATTCATAATTTATTAGGCATGCATTTCCAGATTTTCAGCTCACTGTGTTCACCTTGGCATTTCATCAAACATGGTGTGTTCATTATGGATTTACCCTACAACATGCTTTTCTAGATGGGTTTTACTCAAATCATACATGTACATTCATTATTGGAACAATGCCCTTCCCCATTTGTTCATCACACACAACCATTGACATCCAATCGCCCATTCCATCTCCATTCACCATTCACCATTCACCATTCACCATTTACCATTTATCCATCTCATAGCACATGTGTAAATGAAAGAAAATGAAGAGAAAAGAAGGGGAAAGAGGAACTATAACTAGGAGGGTAGTAAGAAGCACCGACCTTGAAGAAATGAGGAAGAAACCCCTTTCCAAAACGACTGTGTAGCTGCTGCCCTAGTTTGAGGAGATGCTCCTCACGAGTTTGTGCCTTGATCTTGAAGAAAAACGGGCTGGAGGTTGATCTAGGGTTTCAAACCCTTTGATTTCTCTCCCAAATGGAAACCCTAGGTTGGAATCGCCTTCTCCTCTTTCTTCTATTCTCTCAAACTCTCTAAGTGTCGAATGATGCCCTAAAGGCTCAGATTAAACTCTTAAGGTAAGAGTGAACTGACCAAAAGACCGAAATACCCTTATTGGGATTTCTGTGAATAGTGCTGTGAATAGTGCCAACTCGTTGTGCTGTGAATAGTGCCAACTCGTTGTACTGTGAATAGTGCCAACTCGTTGTGCTGTGAATAGTGCCAACTCGTTGTACTATGAATAGTGCCAACTCGTTGTGCTGTGAATAGTGCCAACTCGTTGTGCTGTGAATAGTGCCAACTCGTTGTGCTGTACAAACGTGCCCGTGGTGAGTTGTACAACGTGCCCGTGGTGAGTTGTACAACGTGCCCGTGGTGAGTTGTACAACGGATGCACACAGTATACGTTTTCCTACAGGTACAGACTGTTTTGGCCATATCTTTTGACTCGTTCGTCCGATTTTGACGATTCAACTTGCGTTGTGTTCGTACTTCGAAGAGGAACAATTCTGACATTTCAAAATTTCCAAATTCTTCCTCATTTATTAATCATACCTCTAAAAAGGCAAGATGACAACGAAAGTGTCATGTATTAAGCATGGAAAAGTCTGGGGCTCTACACTAACTGTACTTGGGCAAAGGCAGAGAGATACAGAATACCTACTAAGCTCCCTGAATCGATGAGCACGGTTGCCAGTGAGAGCTTACTTGATGCCCCTTGCCACATGTATTATTTGAACTACTTTAATCATAGGAGACAACTTCATAGTCTTTTCATGACAATCAAAGTACTCTTATCGATTAGTTAGATGACCACGACACTTATGATAGTGCTTCGGAGCTCGGGGCCTTTCAGTGATGTCAATGACTGTTCAGGAGGCCTGCTCAATGTACGATTCCTTCACCACGGATTGCATTATGGTTGACGAACAATTATCAAGGACTTGTTCAGTCTGGCTTTGATATGGACGTCTCACCGTCGTCTAATTTCCTCGTTCAAATGACACCTATTCGGCCGCCCTTATTGTTGATGTTGACTATGACTTTTGTTCAGTTCATACGGGTGCCGATCTGGTTGATCTGATTGACTCACATGGACTATCTTCTTACGTCGCGCATACCGCGGGGAACCCTTCTCATCCAAGGAGTCTTACCATGGTCTTTGCTTCGGACAACTTGCTTCTGTCGGGGTTGCTATGTATTGACGGAGATGCTTGCCGTGCCCCCGAACCTCTGGGAGGGGATGAGAAACAAAGCCGATGTCATACGTCTGGCCTTGGTGAGGTCTTTCTTTAGAGTACCATAATGCGGATACTCGGGTCGCCTGGCTCTACCTTGCATCGTCTGGGTTTGATGGATGCAATGTCGGCTCTTGAGGAGAATAGGCATTAGCTCTCAGATCAATGGGGAGATCAAGTTAAGATACGAAGAGGTCATACTCATAGGCGTCCATCTACCGGTTTCTTACTAATTGAGCCAACTTCGACTGTTGTTGCTGCTGCAACAGCGCAAGGGCATGGTTGGCCTGAAATATATCTCCCTTTAGGAGGAGGTGACCGAGATGTATGTTGTATTGCATCCCTTCCATTAAGAACTTGCCTTGAAGTTGGACCATTTTCTGAGGCAGTAAGTCTAGTCATTTCCTCGGAACTCTATCTGCTATGAACAAATAACGTATATGAACGACGGTGGGATCGTTTATGAGTTTCCCACAGACGACGCCAATTTTTGTGGGGGAATTTCTTGGATCATCCATGCGTCACTAGCTCAGGTTGGCTGGTAGAAGGATGCAAGTATAATCATAACTTGCCTTTGTTGATGCGGGTGGATGCCCCTCCTGTCAAAGTCCTCCGACGATCAAGTCAGTATATGCAGAAGATGAGATGCCAAGAACAAGCTTTAAGAAAGAGAATGTCTTAAGGGCTTTGCTTTTCGGGTATTATTTTCTCCTTAATGAAGGATCTGAATGGTGGAGATTCAGTAGTCTTTACCTTATGGGAGGTTTGAGTATTTATAGGCTTGAGTTTGGATGCCTCTACATACTCATCAATGCTCATGCATGATCTTATTACTTGCTTTGTGGTCATTACCAAATATGTCAGACGAATCTTCTTTCATACGTGCTGCACGTGTAAGCCTATTTTATTTGATACGTGCCGCACGTGTAAGCCTATTTTCTTTGATACGTGCCACACGTGTAAGCCTACTTTCTTCAGGTCGGTTTTGGACTATTTGTGGGCTGAGATGACCATCATTAACTCCTAATTGTCAGAGTACAGAGATCGTCTCCTGATTACTTTGTTCTGAAAGTCGGTTATGTCCTCTACGTTAGTCTCGTCTTTCATGTTGATGTCGTCCTCTATATTGGTTCTGACCTTCAAGTACGAATACTGATATCATGCCTTGATTACGAGCCACGACATCGTCCTGAGACGACAAATTCGGACACCGTCTTGATGACGACGAATTCAGACACCGTCCTTCGGAGCACGAGTTTATGTCGTAGATGGAGTGCGGAAACTTCAGTAGTCTTCCACGAGGACGATTATTCTACTCGCTCTTGCAATACTTGCTCATTTTACGAATTTTATCCATTACAGGGGGCACACAAGATATGTGTGCCGTTCTTCTAATAGATGCCCGAGTATTATACTCGGACATAACTTCTTTGCCCGACCTATGTGTAAGCACCCAATTTTTACACCCTGCTCACCTAAACCTAGGTCTAGCCCAAGCCTAGCCCTAGCCCAAGCCCTAGGCAAAGTCCCATGGGCTCAAGGCCCCTTTTCAAGTCCCAAATGGATAAAACCTTGTTTGTGGGCCCAAGCATGGGCCCATTAAGCCAAATCTAAGGTAGGACCCACACTACCCCTTTTTAAAATTCAAATTTTTGTTTTAGATTAAAGTACTTTTTGCTTTCCCCACATGTGTGGGGGTTTAGCCCAAAAGGAAATAAAACAAAAGTTTGAAATTCAAAAAAAGATAAATAAATAAAAAAATTTGGGGTGTGATTGGGCACCAACCCCATGTGGCAGGGCCCAACTCACATAACCGAACCCACAAGAACCGGAACAAAAAAAAAAAAAAAAAAAAAGAGTTTTTTTTTTTACCAAAAAAAAGCAAAAAAAAAAATAAAAAAATAATTTTGGAGGGGAGTGGTTGGGCACCAACCCCATGTGGCAGGGCCCATATGCGGGTTGGGCCCAACCCACATAACCAAACCCAAATGACCGAACCCAAAGCAAACAAAAAAAAAAAAAAAAAAAATTTAGATTGGGTACTGTTCATCGTCCCTGTCAAAGGGACGACCGAACAGTCCACCTGCCTCCTGCCACCCTGCCCCGTATCCTGCCGTGTCCCCCACGTCTTGATCTTATCCTCATCCCCCTATCCTTATCCTTCCATCTCACTCCCTTTCTTCTTCTATAAAAGTTCCACCGAAGACACTGTTGGGGAGGGGATCTTTTTGAAAAAAAAACCTGCTAACTTCACCCTTATACCCCCATTTTCACCTAAGGAAGAATCTTAACAATCCCAACACTTCACCCACACCCTGAGATCAACCTTCCAACCAACTAAGCCCCCACCGTCCACCACCGTAGCCACTGTGCACATAAAAAAAAAAAAATTCAGCTATCTTCTACCTCTGTTCCAGCCCACATCCTCCATCCATTTAGACCCTTAACCCCTCCAAATACCTTACAAATACTCAAACCACCTCACCCCTACCTCCACCCATAGACACTGTGTCAAGAGGAGATTTTAAAAAAAATTACAGTGGCCACTCCCACTTTGGCCAGCCGTCCCCACTCCACCTGGACTCTCTCCACCTCAGCTCAGCCTACCCGTGGACCTCCGAGGTTTGTAGCCTTCGTCCACTAGGCTCTCCCAGCCTCATCACCACCGTCTGCAGCCGCCACGCTCCAGGAAGCTCGCCACCGTGCAGCCAATCCGTGAGGGTATACACCCCTTCCCCTTGCTTTAGCCTATTGATTTAACGTTGTAAGGGACCCCTGGTCCCATTCCAGGGGTCCCCGTTTTGTTTTTCATTTTCTTTTTTTAGTAGTTAAAAAAAATATATATATATAGGCCGACCTTGAGGCGTGGCCACGGGCATAGCCCTCAACACCATGCACGACCACTCTCGGAGATCTGGGAGGGTCCTCAATCAATGAGTGATCCCCCTACACTCCCATTGCTCAACCTAATCAGCATTTTTCCAAAACATTTCAAAAAAAATCGTTTTCAGGACACTGCCTTTAACCCCGGTTTGACCATGGTTAGACCCGACCTTGGTGAAAACCGAGGCCATGGTTAGACTCACCACACTCCAGGCTATCCCCTTGTACAATTTCAGCCCCTAACTCGCACTCTAACCATAGTTAAATCGACCCCAAAGTGGGGTCGACAGTGTGAAAATCTGTGCGAAGAGGCAACTTTGGGCCACTGTGGGGCCCACATACGGCATCCCCTTGGGCTCCACAAGGGTCCAAATTGTTTCCCTCATAGTAGGCTTCGCTAACATGGTCTCGGATCCCCCAGGGGTTCAGCCAATCAACGGAAAAATTGCCGCAAAGTTTGGAAAAAAATCTGTTTTGGTGGAAATCGTCATTTTATGTGGTGTTTGTCGGGGCAACTTTGGGCCACTGTGGGGCCCACATACGGCATCCCCTTGGGTCCCACAAGGGCCCAAATTGTTCCCCACATATCAGGCTACCCACTGGTGGTCTCGGATTCCCGCGATTCCCCCGTTAACCATAGTTAAATTCATGTTAACTATGGTTAAAACTTTTGATGAAAATTTGGAGTTTTTGCAATTTCGGATATTTGTGGGGGCCCAGACCGGGTAGGAGGCCAGTCTAGGCCCTGCCATGGATCTTGGGCCCACTTTTGCTTCAGTCGGCCCCTTAACCATGGTTAAACTCACCCGTGGTTAACATTTAACCATGGTTAAGCGGTCCATGACCTAGCAAAAATTCTGGAAAAATCATCAAAAAATCATAAATATTACATGGAATCCAAAAATGTCTTCAATTTCATTTTTACCGTGGTTAAGACACTTAATCAGAGTTGACCCCATTTTGGACCCTTAACCACGGGTAAAAAAATCCTGACCCGGAAAAAATCTGGAAAAATGTTCAAAAAATCCAAAATATTAGGAGAAACCCAAAGATGGTCTCTTTTGACCATTTAACCATGGTTAAGACCCTTAACCATGGTGACCTCCCCTCCTTAACCGCGGTTAAGCACCTTTGACCGCTGGAAAAAATCTGAGAAAATCCCAAAAAAATCAAAAAAATTCAAAAGACCAAAAAATCTGATATTGAACTTTTTAACCATGGTTAGCACCCCTAACCAAGGTTAATCACCTTTCTTAACCTCGGTTAGCAACCCTAACCCTTGGTTAAGACACCCTGGGCCTACCGGGCCTCACTCCTCGGCCTACCGGGCCAAACCCTAGCCTACCGGGCTCACCCTTGGTCTACCGGGCCTAATCTCGGCCTACCGGGCCCAAACTAGCCTATCGGGCTTCACCCTCGGCCTACCGGGCCCAACCCTAGTCTGTCGGACTTACCTTAGGCCTATCGGGCCCAATACCAAGCACTTGACCAACTCGGTCAACCACCCCTAGCCTCCCGGCTAGACCTTAAGCCACCCTTGGTGCACACACACACACCCCTAGCCTTGGCACGGGCTCATGTGCCAGAACTACGCTCGGTCTGATCTCACCCCTATGTGAGTACGTAGGCAGCCCAACCCGGGTTCGACCCTAGTCTAGGATTTTCTCCTTCTTAGATTAGCATTATCTTAAATACTTAAGGCATTTGATTAAAATTGAGATTAGTTTGGCTTAATCCTAGCAAGTAGGGAACCACTGAAAAGTGGAAGTGCCAGGGTGCCTAACCCCTTCCCCGGACTTAACCGAACCTCTTACCCTGACCTCGGATCACAGACCAAGACCTTATCCAAATCCCGGGGACTTATCCCTTCCGAATGAATAGGTGGCGACTCTTAACTCAACCCGTGAGATGCAAACCAGGGTTCTCCCGAAACCCGCGCTCACAGCTCTGGCGACTCTGCTGGGGATTTTAAGGTTCAACCGGGAACCTAGGTTTAAGCCAAACTAAACCTCAAATTAATCAAATGCTTAAGTATTTAACATAATACTAATCATTTTACATCTCTTTGATGATTTGTGTACTGTGCATATCATTCATACCATTGTAGTGTAATCAACGTAATACCTAGTAGACAGGCTTATTACGCTCACGGCTGCTGGATGACTATCCTCAGTGACAGGGGCTTAACAGTCTTGGAGGTCCGCGGAACTAGCCTGTTGGGTGACTATCCTCAGGAAACGGTTCTGAACGCTCCCGCTTACACCAATCGTCCCTTTCAGGGAGTCGCATATACGGTGTTAAGTGATCCCCCATCCTTAGGAACACACTCTTGCATACCCCAACATGCATACATATAGCCTAGGCTAGGGTATAGTTTACAAGCAGCCCACCTGGAGGGATACTATAAACCCTAACTTGCTTGCACCCTATACCTGTCCCCGGTCATGGTTGACTACCCGGGCACACTCTACCCGGATAACCACCCATCAGGGGCATGTAATGAGCCAACCTTGTGCTTGTAATAAAACACATCTTAGCCTACTTCCTGACATAACATGTGGGGTTCAAATCCCAGTCAATTAGGTCTTCACCAGACCTATCCTCGACCTTGACCTGATAGGCCCCCGGTTCCCAACAACCCGGGTAAAGCATGCCGGAACTCTGTCCGTCTGCCCTATCGGATCACATGTGCCTTGTCACACCCAGAAAATATTACATCATTTTTGCATATTTCATCTGCATACACAGTGCACTCACATCGAGTCTAGATAGCAGGTCCTTCAGGGATAACCCAGTCAATTGGTCAACCGGCTCGGCCTGTGCATTTGACTTCTCAGGGGGCATGTGATCACAACCTCCAGAAAGCAATTGAGGTCTTCACCCCGAGTCAGGGTATCGCTTGAGCTCAATATTACAAAATCGGGACTATCCTAAACCTATCCATGGTTAAACCAGATCCGCGACTCATGAACGCAGATTTCCAGTGTTGGAACTCATCTTACATGGTGTTCCGTTTTGGTAAGAACAAACTGTGTCCAACACTGGAAGAGATTCAGCGCATCTTAGGGTTAAACATGGACGACGTAGCCATAGTACCGCGCTACAAGACAACATACTAGGCAGACCTGTCTAGGTTTTTGCATATCAAGCCTGCCTGCTTGTAGCCCGGTCCTAACAGCTCTTTTTGGTCGGATACCAGTAGAGTATCTTGAAAGCAGTACAAGTGCAAGGGAAACCCTGACTCTAGTATAGCGGAACTTCCCGGCCTCAATGCCCTTGCACTGATAACCATACCTCAGCTGGTATTCCCGAGAGGTCGTACCCTTGTCGAACCAGTTAAGGTAGGGATCCTCAAGGACATGCACAACTCCTGCACAGTACCTGTCATCTTTACAGAGCTTCTCAGGGCTCTCAATCAGGCAGCAGACCACAGAAGGGGGCATCTTCCATGCCAGTGCATATCTCCTACACCTGTGGCTAGCAAGACACCTGCCTACGACCATAGCTGCACCAATCAACCTCTGTGAAGTCTACAGTCTACATCGAGAGATTTCTCAGAATCAGGGCTCGATAGCAACTACAGACATCAAAAAGCTCTACCAGCTTCTCCAAAACCCTGTCAGAGGAGGAGATCATATGGCAGTGTGTTGTCATCACCGGAAAGCGATGCATGATCCTTGCCGGACTTACAAGCTCCGCAATCTACAATCTATTCCGAGTCTTTCGATAGTTCGGATTCCCTCAGCATATCCCAGTGATAGACCGGCAGGGAAATGATTGGATCACTTTCACTGTACACTCCGACAGCCTCACATGCCGATTCCAGTCAGATTGGCAAAAGCTTCAGGTGAGATCAGTGGCTAGACTTTGTAGTTACATCAGGACTACCTACAAATGCAGTATACTGACTTTGGGTGGAAGAACCTGACATTCCATCCGGCATGCCCATGCCCAGGGAACTACCCCCACCAGTCTCGGCTTCATCACATGGAACCATACCCTTAGCTGGAAAGGTAGTTCCCTAAGGAGACATTTTCTTAGAGAGACAACTCCAAATCCATTTGAAAGAGAAGCAGCTACGGAAGGCTCAACAAACATTCAGGATGTAGAGCGGGACAGCAAAACTTCAGGCCATAGATCGAGCATCTCGAGCAGACAGTCCGGTCTTGTCAGAAGAAGCGGAAAGGCGACACCAGAAAAACAACCGTCATTAGGGCTCAGCTACACTTTTATCAAGAGCACCTTGACAGTGCAAAGGCTGAGATGACTCCTCGGATCCGACAGTTCGGATCCCGGTCGTTCAATGCTGCTGAAGCCATTGAGAATTTGGAGGTTGAGGTCACATCCCTCCAACAGAAAATCATGGACCTAGACGGTGTGCCCCGACCGCTTGACTTCGCGATCCCTGATGGACCTGCCTAGGATCGAGTCTTTTTCTCTTTTTGAGTCACAGTCCTGTACTCTTTTCCCGCACAAAGTCTTTTCTTGCATCTTCTTCCTCACATCATAAACGTGCATAACCGATAAGTCACTCTATTCACAATTGTACCATGACATTAGGCACAAACACCTGCACTGGGTCCCTCTGACATTATTGCATCATCCATGCACCCTCATCATTGTCCATGCACAACATTTGCACTAGCTAGGATCACTGCACATACACTATATGTACACTGCACCTTACACTTGCACTTGCATCACCGGTATGCTATACTACACTAGGCATTTACACATGCACTGTCACTGCATCTGCATTACTAGGACACAACACTTGCACCCATCTAGAAAATGTAGAACCCAGTCTATCCTAGCCTAGGCATCACTCATGCATCTTTAGAGTACAGCCCATACATCATGTAGTCGACAGCACTCCTAGAAGTGACTCAACTACAAGAATCAATAGACCATGTCTATCCTTCACTCTATCCCATCAGGAGTGCTGCTTAGGGTCGAGTCTTTTCTCTTTTTGAGTCTCACCTCATTCATTGGGTTTTTACCCGTGCATGCTCATGCATTTTAGATTCACATACCTTACCCCCGGTATTGACTCGCTCTATCTTTCCAGATCTCACCTTACTGAGGCGGTAACTTAAGGACTCAAGCGATGGAACGCGGAGAAGCATCGAGCAGCCAAGAAATCATCTTGACAACTCTCCTCCGTCAAGAGCAAGACATCAAGGAAATCAAGTCTCTCATCCAAGATATGGCTACTGCTCTCAACAAGCTCCAGGTGGCACAAGGGCAAACCCAGATCCGTCCCCCTACCTCTCAGACAAACGCATCCAACCCAGTGGCACAACCACAGAAACCTTCCTCTAACCCGCTCCCCAAGCCTAAGAAAGAGCGGGCACCACCCAAGCATTTCACCCCTTCTCCTCTCAGCCAATTCCTACCAGTTCTCATTGATAGGAAATTGATCACACTCCGTGGTCCTACCCCATTGCAACCCTTAGCCAAACGGAACCACAACTACAAGGAGCATGAACACTGTGCTTTTCATCAAGGCCCTGGGCACTCTACTGATCACTGCATCGCTTTGAAGCATGCAGTTGAAGACCTAATCAACGAGGGCAAACTTGATTATGTGCCTGGTAGCTGGAGTTCCTGAAAACCCTATCCCCTCATCAACCCATCATCAAGCCGCCTTCATGCCACCTAGAGCAGTGTCTTCACCAACTCGTTTGAAGAAGGAGACTTGAAAACAAAATGCTGAGTTCGGTTGATCAGAGCCAAGCCCAGTCTAAGTCTGTCTTAGTTAGGATTTATTTCACGTAAGAGTCGGCCGCAGTGGCCCTGTATGAGTCCAGTCAAACTCTTTCAATTCAATGAAATCACTTTTTTAAGAGTTTCATCTTCATACTTGCGTAGCATAGCTGAATACTTCCTAAGCTTATCTGCCTTAACAAGAGATCACTTAAACAGATAATCAAACCCATAATCCCCAGGGGTAGAATACGATGAAAAGCAGAATTCTCATCCAGGAACCTTGTCCTGTACAGAACTGGGTAGCATTTCTGAATGTGAAGGTCAAGACCTCGCCACACCAGGGGCAGGGGGGCAATCAAAAGCAAGGGGCAAGCCCATCTCCGGTCATCCGACGTAAGCTCCCCCAGGACAATACTTGGAGCAAGGGGCAACTTGAACAAGAGCTGACACTCGAACAAGTAACTAACAACTGCGGGAAAAGTTGCACAGATTTACTAGGGGAAAATACCTCACCCGACAAAGCAAGGGACAATATCAGAATGACTACCGGATCCCAAACCAATCAAATGGGCAAAATCAAAGAACAGCGCTTAAGGTCTTGCCTAATAACGCTTGCACTTTTAGCCGCTTCGGGAAAGGACAGGAAGCCATCTTTGGCACCCCTTCGTCCCCTTCAATGTAAACCCTTTTTACAGATCAATGAAATCCGCTAGTTAGCCCCTTTGAGCCTAACAGCCTTTCTTTCATAAAACCTCTTCAGGGACACCCTCCCTTGCCAATCTGTGGTATTTGCTTGAACTACGTCATGACCTGATCCTATAAAGGGTACGTAGGCAGCCTGACAAATCAGGTGCGGTCATAAAAAGGGATCATACCACCCCAATCTCCACTACGCAGAGTCAAACCATCCCCAGTGGAACCAAAGCCTCTTTGGAATGTCTCCCTGCAGAGATAGAGCAAAAAAATCCTCTCAACTTCTCCAGTCAAGGGTAAAAAAAAAAAAAAAAAAAATTCCATTAAAGGAAAACCCAAAAAAGAAGTTGAAACATTTTAAGAGTCAGAAACTCCCCATAAAGACAACCTCTCCGGACTCTGTCCCCAGCAGAAACCTTTCAAGGAAAATCTTTCGCGAAAAAAAAAAAATCCCAAAGCAGAGATAACCTCTCTCGAAACTCTCCCCAGCAGAGACAACCTCTTTTAAATTCCAAAAAAAAACAAACTCCGCTGGAAATTCAAAAATACAAATCCTCAGGGGAGTACAACAAGTACAACGAAAGAGATCCCCAAAAAAGAGTAACTGCAAAGGAGAAATCCTAGGGTGTCCCAAACTTCAGTCCCCCAGCCTACATTTCATCCTATCACAAGTCTTCCTAGATCCCCTAGAGACTGAAAGTGCAAGCAGCTTATCACGCAAGTATCTGAAAGCGAGACACCGACATCCAAGGAATGGGAACAAAACTCCATTCAAATCCATCGCTGGCCCAATGAAAACCAGAAATAGCATTGGTGCACAAACATTACGCGAACCCCAGACCTGGTCTCGAGACTAGGGGCAAAAAAGGGAAGAAAACTTATCAGCTTCGCAGGCATGAGGAAAACCGGCAACGGCCTCATTGCGCAAAAACTATGCGAACCCCATTGACTTGGTCATTCCAAGGGTAAAAAAAGGAGAAAAGCTGAAGAGCAGTTTAGCAAAAGAATCCAGCAATAATCAGGCTCGCCGAATTCCCGACAATCCCCCATAGGTCACTAGCAGATGGCCCGAAAAAACAGATCCCCCAACAGTAGCCTCTAGCAAAGCTTAATTCCCCAGCAAAAAGCAGATCATCAGTAGTGGTCTACAACAGGGGCACATTCCCCAGCGGATCCCTAGCAGAAGCCTCTAATTGCTCTCTATAAACATTCTCCCATGCAAGAATCTGAAAGCATCCAGTTTTCTTTTCAGCAAGCGTCTCCCCAGCCGGAATACTCAATCAGCAGCGAGGCAGAGCAACTTTCATTGGCAAAGCTACCCCAAGTCCTCAGCAAAGCCCGACTCCGCAAGATGCAAATCATGACTTCATCAATGGCATAACAGGACAAATCTGCTTAGCATCGTACTCTATCCCTAAGGACAAAATCCATTCACCTTGTGAAAGTGATCTCCTTGTTAAATCACATTAGCAAATGAAGCATTCAACTTCAAATTATGAGTCTCCTACTGGTCACCATCAGAGTTCTCATACTCGTCGGATCAGCCATCCTCGAAGTCTTCCAAGTCTGTCAAATCCTGTGACGTCTCTCAATTACCGCCAGAGTCCTAATACTCACCAAGTCAATCACATTCAAAGTGTCTTTCCACCAGCTTGGCTAGGTCAAACAGAACTCAGCAATCGCCCGAGATGCATCACGGTTTCAACAAGAAGCGAGAGCAAAATTGAATGCCTTCAGAATCTTCAAATAGCAAAGGACTGGTCTCCAAGAGCGCGTCATATACCCAACCCTCCTTCAACCTGCATGCCACACTAGGGAAACCAGGACTAGTCTAACCTCTCATGTATAAGTCAAGCCGTGTCACTCAAATCCAGCTGCAAACTAGTTGCACACACTCAATCGAGTCGAACACAATATAGCTGTAAACTAGTTGCACACACTCAATCGAGTCGCACATAATGCACTCTAGCTAATCAAATCCAGCTGCACACTAGTTGCACATACTCAATCGAGTCGCACATAATGCACTCCAGCTACTCAAATCCAGTTGCACACCAGTTGCACACACTTGCTTGAGTCGCAGATAATGCACTCCAGTTACTCAAATCCAGTTGCACACTAGTTGCACGCACTCAATCGAGTCGCACATAATGCACTCTAGCTACTCAAATCTAACTGCACACTAGTTGCACACACTCGATCAAGCCTTTCACTGCACTCAAACTAACAGCATCCAAGTTTCACATTGCACTCTAACTGCACAAAATCAAGTTGCACTCAATACATCATAGCTACATATTAGCTGCATACAAGGTGAAAGCCTTATCCAATACATTCAAGTCGCACAACACATTGCATGCACTTAATCAAGTCGCGCACCTTAGCATCAATCATCTTGATGAAAATCCAGTGCCTTTCAGTCATATCAACATCAATCCGGCTAGTGCCTCCAGGCCATACCTCAAATCTTTGAACATTCTGTGGGTACCTTTATAGTGTACACCACTGGACATCCCGTGTGTACCTTGACAGTGTACACCACCCGTATATCCTCTTTGTGACACCCCCATGTGTCCTGGGCATTCCAGGTGAGCGTCGGCATAACACACTTTGTCGACACCTCGCATGCCCGACATCCCGCGTGTACCTTGACAGTGTACACCACCCGCATGTCCCCTTTGTGACACCCCCGTGTGTCTTGGGCATCCCAGGTGAGCGTCGACATAACGCACTTTGTCGACACCTCGCATTCCCGACATCCCGCGTGTACCTTGACAGTGTACACCACCCGCATGTCCCCTTTGTGACACCCCGTGTGTCCTGAGCATCCCAGGTGAGCGTCGACATAACGCACTTTGTCGACACCTCGCATGCCCGACATCCCGCGTGTACCTTGACAGTGTACGCCACCCGCATGTCCCTTCTGTGACACCCCGTGTGTCCTGGGCATCCCAGGTGAGCGTCGACATAACGCACTTTGTCGACACCTCGCATGCCCGACATCCCGCGTGTACCTTGACAGTGTACATCACCCGCATGTCCCTTTTGTGACACCCCGTGTGTCCTGGGCATCCCAGGTGAGCGTCGACATAACGCACTTAGTCGACACCTCGCATGCCCGACATCCCGCGTGTACCTTAACAGTGTACACCACCCGCATGTCCCTTTTGTGACACCTCCGTGTGTCCTGGGCATCCCAGGTGAGCGTCGACATAACGCACTTTTTCGACACCTTGCATGCTCGACATCCCGCGTGTACCTTGACAGTGTACACCACCAGCATGTCCCCTTTGTGACACTTTCGTGTGTCCTGGGTATCCCAGGTGAGCGTCGACATAACATACTTTGTTGACACCTTGCATGCCCGACATCCCGCGTGTACCTTGACAGTGTACACCACTCGCATGTCCCCTCTGTGACACCCCCGTGTGTCTTTGGCATCCCAGGTGGGCGTCGACATAATATATTTTGTTGACACCTCGCATGCAGGACATCCTGTGTGCTCCGTGACAATCTCGTCACACTGCAGCATTACCTCCTGCATGTCCCCCTCTGTGACACCCTCGTGTGTCCTTGGCATCCCAGTGAGCGTTGATATAATACATTTTGTTGACACATCGCATGCCGGGCATCCTGTGTGCTCCGTGACAATCTCGTCACACTGCAACACTACCTCCTGCATGTCCCCCTCCGTGACACCCTGTGTGTCCTTAGCATCCCAGGCGAGCGTCGATATAACACACTTTGTCGACACCCGGAATGCCTAACATCCCCTGTGTTCTCGACACCCGGTGTGTCCTCCGATCGATCCGGCTAATATCCCCCGGGAAACGTTGTTTCGATCGATCCCTTTCGACGCTTCCGAGCGACATTTTCTTCCGGCCAGCGCCTTAAGGCCATGCCATCTCTACATTCATGTTCTTCTCCTGCTACTCGCTATCCTCTAGCAGTAGTATTCATCATTTCATCACACTCACAGCATGCATCGTTCCTAACATTCATCTCGGTATAAAAATAGGATGTTTCCAGTCTTTGCCGTTCAATCCCCATCCTGGCACTCTCCGGCAAAGAGGGGCAGCTGTAAGCACCCAATTTTTACACCCTGCTCACCTAAACCTAGGTCTAGCCCAAGCCTAGCCCTAGCCCAAGCCCTAGGCAAAGTCCCATGGGCTCAAGGCCCCTTTTCAAGTCCCAAATGGATAAAACCTTGTTTGTGGGCCCAAGCATGGGCCCATTAAGCCAAATCTAAGGTAGGACCCACACTACCCCTTTTTAAAATTCAAATTTTTGTTTTAGATTAAAGTACTTTTTGCTTTCCCCACATGTGTGGGGGTTTAGCCCAAAAGGAAATAAAACAAAAGTTTGAAATTCAAAAAAAGATAAATAAATAAAAAAATTTGGGGTGTGATTGGGCACCAACCCCATGTGGCAGGGCCCAACTCACATAACCGAACCCACAAGAACCGGAACAAAAAAAAAAAAAAAAAAAAAGAGTTTTTTTTTTTACCAAAAAAAAGCAAAAAAAAAAATAAAAAAATAATTTTGGAGGGGAGTGGTTGGGCACCAACCCCATGTGGCAGGGCCCATATGCGGGTTGGGCCCAACCCACATAACCAAACCCAAATGACCGAACCCAAAGCAAACAAAAAAAAAAAAAAAAAAAATTTAGATTGGGTACTGTTCATCGTCCCTGTCAAAGGGACGACCGAACAGTCCACCTGCCTCCTGCCACCCTGCCCCGTATCCTGCCGTGTCCCCCACGTCTTGATCTTATCCTCATCCCCCTATCCTTATCCTTCATCTCACTCCCTTTCTTCTTCTATAAAAGTTCCACCGAAGACACTGTTGGGGAGGGGATCTTTTTGAAAAAAAAACCTGCTAACTTCACCCTTATACCCCCATTTTCACCTAAGGAAGAATCTTAACAATCCCAACACTTCACCCACACCCTGAGATCAACCTTCCAACCAACTAAGCCCCCACCGTCCACCACCGTAGCCACTGTGCACATAAAAAAAAAAAAAATTCAGCTATCTTCTACCTCTGTTCCAGCCCACATCCTCCATCCATTTAGACCCTTAACCCCTCCAAATACCTTACAAATACTCAAACCACCTCACCCCTACCTCCACCCATAGACACTGTGTCAAGAGGAGATTTTAAAAAAAATTACAGTGGCCACTCCCACTTTGGCCAGCCGTCCCCACTCCACCTGGACTCTCTCCACCTCAGCTCAGCCTACCCGTGGACCTCCGAGGTTTGTAGCCTTCGTCCACTAGGCTCTCCCAGCCTCATCACCACCGTCTGCAGCCGCCACGCTCCAGGAAGCTCGCCACCGTGCAGCCAATCCGTGAGGGTATACACCCCTTCCCCTTGCTTTAGCCTATTGATTTAACGTTGTAAGGGACCCCTGGTCCCATTCCAGGGGTCCCCGTTTGTTTTTCATTTTCTTTTTTAGTAGTTAAAAAAAATATATATATATAGGCCGACCTTGAGGCGTGGCCACGGGCATAGCCCTCAACACCATGCACGACCACTCTCGGAGATCTGGGAGGGTCCTCAATCAATGAGTGATCCCCCTACACTCCCATTGCTCAACCTAATCAGCATTTTTCCAAAACATTTCAAAAAAATCGTTTTCAGGACACTGCCTTTAACCCCGTTTGACCATGGTTAGACCCGACCTTGGTGAAAACCGAGGCCATGGTTAGACTCACCACACTCCAGGCTATCCCCTTGTACAATTTCAACCCCTAACTCGCACTCTAACCATAGTTAAATCGACCCCAAAGTGGGGTCGACAGTGTGAAAATCTGTGCAACGGGGCGTCTTTGGGCCACTGTGGGGCCTACATACGGCATCCCCTTGGGCTCCACAAGGGTCCAAATTGTTTCCCTCATAGTAGGCTTCGCTAACATGGGTCTCGGATCCCCCAGGGGTTCAGCCAATCAACGGAAAAATTGCCGCAAAGTTTGGAAAAAAATCTGTTTTGGTGGAAATCGTCATTTTATGTGGTGTTTGTCGGGGCAACTTTGGGCCACTGTGGGGCCCACATACGGCATCCCCTTGGGTCCCACAAGGGCCCAAATTGTTCCCCACATATCAGGCTACCCACTGGTGGTCTCGGATTCCCGCGATTCCCCCGTTAACCATAGTTAAATTCATGTTAACTATGGTTAAAACTTTTGATGAAAATTTGGAGTTTTTGCAATTTCGGATATTTGTGGGGGCCCAGACCGGGTAGGAGGCCAGTCTAGGCCCTGCCATGGATCTTGGGCCCACTTTTGCTTCAGTCGGCCCCTTAACCATGGTTAAACTCACCCGTGGTTAACATTTAACCATGGTTAAGCGGTCCATGACCTAGCAAAAATTCTGGAAAAATCATCAAAAAATCATAAATATTACATGGAATCCAAAAATGTCTTCAATTTCATTTTTACCGTGGTTAAGACACTTAATCAGAGTCGACCCCATTTTGGACCCTTAACCACGGGTAAAAAAAATCCTGACCCGGAAAAAATCTGGAAAAATGTTCAAAAAATCCAAAATATTAGGAGAAACCCAAAGATGGTCTCTTTTGACCATTTAACCATGGTTAAGACCCTTAACCATGGTGACCTCCCCTCCTTAACCGCGGTTAAGCACCTTTGACCGCTGGAAAAAATCTGAGAAAATCCCAAAAAAATCAGAAAAATTCAAAAGACCAAAAAATCTGATATTGAACTTTTTAACCATGGTTAGCACCCCTAACCAAGGTTAATCACCTTTC
>JABCRI010001250.1:0-142613 GCA_015143295.1 Tetracentron sinense
AAAGGATAGACCAAAAAATTTGGCATTTTTCTTCCCCAGGTCTTCTCTTGTAAGCCGTTATACTGGGAAGGTGTCTCAGGTTTCAATTATAGGGACATATCACATAGGTAGAAGAAAAAGGATTTCCAGGCATCAGTTTGATTTAAGGGGTAGAGCCGTAGAGGTATTATGCCTCCCTGCCATTTTTTTATAGTTTATATGTGTGGGTGTATTTTTTTTCCTTCAAGGTAAGCTGCTGCAAGGGTTTATTGCACAAGCCTTGTTCCAAACACCATATTGTGCTTTCAAGCTTTACAGAGGGTACTTTTTTCTATGTGTGTTGGATTATGTTTTGGATCTGATGTAATTTTTTACCCTCTTAGAATTTTCAGAAAAACCAATTAACAAGGGAGACAGTTGTTCTAAAACCAAATACGCTGCTCATGATCAATCTAATGTTTTTAGTAGGAATTGAAGCTGTACTTCACGAGCTGAAGGAGCTGACGGATAGGTCATCTCTGATCATTATTAAGGAGATAAATGATGTGCCTATGTAATCAAGGATTGGTTCTAAGAATGGTTTCTGTGGTATTTTTGTTAATGGGCTGATGTTGGTTCTATGTAACAGCCTTCAGAATGCAGTGTCAGGGTTGTATGTGGATTATATATCAGAGGTCACATTCTGTGTTGTCCCAGAAACCTTCCCAAATATTGGTCCCTTTATATTCCTTGAATTGAATTTGGAAACTTACTGTACCCTTGGAGAGTACTATTAACCCACTCCCAAAATCAAGAAATCCACTAACTTTGCTTTGATTCTAGTAAGAAGCTTCTCACTAATTTCTCTTGATTTCCTGCACCTCTTATATTAGTTTGTAATTGCAGTTGTTGATGTTTGTTTGCTGTCAATTTGGTGCAACTCTCATCTAATTGTAATTGTTATTAGTCCTAGTTTGGTGCACCAGCAAATTTATTTGTATGGACCAGTACCATTTAGTATTCGGCTAAAGTAAAAGAAAATATCTTTAGAATGTTATTAATGGTAATCATCCCTATTTTTTTTATGTGCTTGTGATATTTTGCACATTTAGGATCCAATGCTACGTTTTTACGTGATGACCATCACAATTTATTTATTTATTATTATTATAATAATTATTTTTTGTGTATCATGTCTGCAAGTCATTGGGAAGAATGCAATTGAACAGCTCAATAAACATTATGCAAAATAACTTTTGTTGATTAAAAGAGTTTGCAGAGACGATGCTTTGATTTAACATATTCGTTTCACTACTTTACAAAATTCAGCATGGTATAGAAACCCAAATTAGATTAACTAAACATAGATTCTCGGTGACTGCATAAACACATGCATGCATGAACACAATAAGAAACATTCAGTGTATTTCTTAATAACAATTTATGATTATGAAAGGATTTATTTGATTTTTTTTATACATGGGCTATTGCACAACCTGATGTGTAGCTCTTCTCCTTTGTTCGGGCTTGGAACCGACAATACAATACTAATAGCAGCATGAGCGGAGGTAATAAAATGTTGAGTTATTAAGAAACAACGTATTATAGGATTAGTATAAGTAGATGAGAATGTTGAGATGAATGAGTAGGGAGATGAAGATAGATAAGATTGGAAATGAGTGCAATGGAGATAATTTGGGAGTACCAACTGATCATGAAATAGGGAGATCTGTTGAGATGATTTAACACTTTTCAGAGAAGATGACTAATGTCATTATTATGGTAAATTGAATTGATGCAATTTAAAGGCTATAAAAGGGATATATAAAGACTAAAAATGACGTAAATGGAATTAGTAAGAAAATATTTGATAATTCACAACTTAACCAAAGTTAATGACTTTAATAGAATGATATGAGAGATTCTTGTTGTCGATTTCAAATATTTGGGGCTGTACATTGATGATGACGATGGTGATGATATTTCTTAAAATCACATCTTGTATAGGATATATCAATAAAGAATTTGAGTGAGTTGGCATTGGATTGCTGTAAGAAAAGACACAGAAAACCTGTAACCAATAAAGCTCATACAACTTTATGAATGGTGGAAATGGAATCAATATTTCATCAAGATACAAGATTTATGAGTAATTTTGAATTTACAGCTTTCAGTAAATATAATTTCAAGCTGATATCAACAATAATCGATTTTGCCACAATATCTAATTGGAAAATTATCACATTAACCTGCATACAAATAGATCAAATAATTCTCAAGACTTGTAAACCAAAATGTAATCATAATGAATCTCACTGCATTTTAGGATAACCCGCATTCATACATACATAGGGAAAACTTCGTTAATGTGGTTAAGATTCACCTACTCCTAGGGTTTTTTTTTTAAAAATATTAATCCTAGATTATTGAAGCTTAACAACCGTTAAGCTTGGTTGTAAAGGGACATGTGGTGGCTTGGGCATAAATAATCACGCCTGAACGTTAACAATCCCTTACACAAGCTTGGTTGAATGCCATTGTAATTATGAAGTGAATCTTGGGCATTTTTACAAAATCAATGGAATTAGTAAGAAAGACTATTTTCACACAAATTACAAAAAGACCATTTTATTTAATAGATTGGTGTTCAGTACATAGGGGTAAAAAAGACTAGTGAAGGTTAACAAGTTCATCTGTCTTAACTAGGTTAGCATTCCCCTATCTATAGATCTTTATATTCAGAGAATTAAAAGAAAACAATTATGGACATATGTGACGAACAATGTGAAACTTTTCTCTTCTTTGGAGCCAACGAGTTTGCGCTTTGGAGTGGAACAACTCACATATGGACATTTTTGTCATCTTTTTCGTTGGTTTTCAGGACTTTATGATAACTTGTGGTGAAGGAATTAGATGACAATTGTATTGATGTTTCCTGCTGCTTTGATATGATGAATTGCTACTTGTATGGAATTATTCTGACTCTTGGAATTCTACAAATTCCAACCAGTTGAGGCAATGGTTTTATATTGTGCTCACTTATTTTCAGTTGTTTTGTTGAATCATTGAAAATAAGATTGAAAATTGCTATATTTTACTTGTCTTTTGATTTGAACAATTGTTGTTTAGAATACATTGAAGAAGAGTATTTTTGCCATTTAATAAAATAATTGTAAAGGGATGTTTTTGACATTTAAAAATCTAATGTAGAGGTTTTTTGTCATTTAAAAAAATACATGTGAAGAGGGGTATATTTTTTTATTTTATTTTGAAAATGATCAATAGCCCCCTCAACCTATTAGGGGACAAATCTTCCTCGCACTCACAAAGCCCTTTCGAACTATGGTTAACAAGTTTTAGCCCATTTGGTTATTTTTGTACGTCTAAAATTCAAAGTTAGATGCTTTAACTTGAAGCTTTAGTGAATCTTAACCATAGTTAAAAAGAGAAAAGGGGAATACATAACACAAAAAAAGGGGCGAGATAGTGATACTAATTCACTACCACGGGAGGAGGTGAATATATTCCTTTGAAAGTATATTTGAAGTAGTTACATTTATTGATAAAGATGTTTTCCAAAATCAGAGGGATAGGGTGAAAAAGTGTTTTTGTTGTGAAAATGTCGTTGCATGTATTTAATTTATGGAGTAGATCCACTTTTTAACCAAATTCAAAACATACTTTCATCTCCATCAGTCCATCGACTACATTAAAGGTTGGATGCTGATACGATTTGTCATTTGATAATATACATTTTGATTTGAGAACGGGATGTATCATGATTTTCATCTCTTGGTTGTAATTCTCAAAATTCAAATGTGACAAAAAAATTATTTCAAATCTCATAATAAGTGATTAGACTTGAAATCTTATGATAAGAATTAATTTTGGTAGAAACCTCGACAAAGTTTCTAATACTGAATCTTATGAACGATGAATATAGACTTACCCTAATAAAGGAGAGGTAGATGCCATAATTATTTTTGATGAAATCGAGTTCATTAGAGCTGATATGATCATATTGGTAGCCAGATATAAGATTCAACATTTTTCTTTCCCTTTTACTTTTTATTATTTTAGTTTTAAATATAACTAAAATTCTGAATTTTTGAGCTCCCGAAACATTCCTAACTATAAAATGATATGGATAGAATGTCCATAAATTACTTAAACTAGCGGGTGGCACGTGCGATGCACGTGAGAGCGAGGGGAAGGAGTTAACCACAGTTAATAGGAGTTAAGAGGGACACGTGTTAACCCTGCATGTGTGATTGAACTCTCCCCTAGTTCAATCGCGATTGGCTGTGATTCTGTTCTTTAAATAGATAGATGAGCAAGAGGTAGTTTGGAAATTAAAGTAAAACATTAAATCAAATTTTGTTTTATATAAGAGTAGTTTGAGAATTTTGGAAAAATTAAGCTTCTTGCGCCTCTCACATTATAATAGTAAAGAAAGATGTTTATCAAAAACCTTAAAATAATGTTATGGATAGAATGTCCATAAATTACTTAAATATTTATCAAAACCCTTAAAACAATGCGTGCTTTGGGAGTAGTTTTAACTAATTTTTCCTCCGCAAAACACAACCTGGATATTTCTAAGTTTCAAAACAGATAGGGTACTCCAGAAAACATAAAGACTTGTTAGAATCCACCATGGTCGAGATGGGTTGACATAACGATTTTGGCAAAGCCAGTTTTGAAAGGAAAAAGTCAACCTTTCTTTCTACCCTCAAATGCGGGGAATGGATTTTCTGGCCCTCGCCAGACGAAATCTGTCTTGCTTCCACCACTCAAGTTAACACGTATCCCTTTTGACACCTTAACTGGCTTTTGATTGTCTCTGCCAGAAAGGGCTTGTCTCGGGGTTCCATAGAGTAGGGGACAAGTGGTGGAGAAGTCAAAATCATGGGGCTCATGATTTTGACTTCCCCACACATAATAAGACATGTGGCGATAAGTGTGTGAAGATAAGGGGGAGAGATATCAAATGGGGGAGAAGTCATAATCATGGGGAGAAAATAAAATAACTTCTCCCCTATTTTACGCCAACTGTCGCACAATGTATGGAATGCCGAGAGGGGTTTCTGGCTTCGCCAGAGACAATCCGAGGCCTCCTTAACTATGATTAAAGTTTACTAACCCATTCAATCCTGTAACCTTGGTTTTTAGAAAATTTTTTTAACTATAGAAGTTAAAATTTCATAACCAGCTGAGTTGGGAGAACAATTAAAGGAGCTTTGTGAGTGGGCCAAATGGTTTTGGTCTGGCCCTCCGATCCCTCTAATGCCACTCACAGATCCCATATGTGAGAGAGGGAGAGAGACTGGGTCAATCTCCACACAACCTGTTCTTCCAAATAAAGGGTGTAATTAGCCATTGTCCCTCCAAACATAGAGAATCACAGGTTTCCTATCTACAATTCCTAACCAAACGAACCTCCGCAAATTTGGCGGGAGAGATTTTCTCTTTCCCTACAAATGAAGAATTCAGTTAAAAGTCCCACATTTAGATATAAACTCCCCATATATTACACCCCTTTACGTCCCTCTCTATCACTGAACCATTTGTAGAGAGATGGATCCCAAACCCTTCTCTCTCCTCTTCCTCTTTTTCTTCCTTCTCTTTTCTTCTGCAACTTCCTTCAACATCACCAAGCTCCTAGGCCAGTACCCCGAATTCAAAACCTTCAATGACTATCTAACTCAGACACAACTAGCTTCTGAAATCAACCGCCGTCAGACCATCACCGTCCTCGCCGTCGATAATACTGCTCTTTCCTCGCTGTCCGGAGTTTCAACCGATGTAATCAAGAAGGTCTTGAGCCTGCATGTAGTACTCGACTACTTTGATGCTGACAAGCTTCAGAAGCTATCGAACAAGACGGCTCTCCTCACCACCTTGTTCCAGGCCAGTGGCGGTGCTACCGCTCAAGAAGGGTTCTTGAATGTTACAGATTTGAGTACAGGAGGGGTGTCCTTTGGTTCTGCTGTTAAAGGCTCGACCCTTGGTGCCAAACTGGTTAAGTCTGTTGCTGCTCAGCCATACAATATATCTGTTTTGCAAATCAGTGCTGCTATAATTCCCAGTGGCATTGAGAATTCAAATTCCCCTCCTCCTTCAACTGCACCCGTAGCTACACCGTCCCCGACGAAAGCTCCCTCATCTTCGAAGGTACCCCCGGCAAAGGCCCCATCAGCGGCCTCGCCTAAGTCTGCGGATGCTCCTGCACCATCGGATGACTCTTCTGCTGCCCCATCAGACGCTGATGCACCTTCCAATGCCGATGCTGATGCTCCATCAGATGCACCAGCGGGTGTTGATTCTCCGCTGAGCTCACCTCCTTCTCCAGGCGATGCCGATGGACCTACTGGGGACCTGCCAGCCGGGGGGCCAAGTGCACCAGGTCCTTCACGCCCCCATTCTTCTGGCACACGTGTGGCTTTTGGCACATGCCTTACTGTTATCATAGGGGTTGTTTCCTTGGGTGCTCTCTAATTTCGAAATTTAAAGATCAAAAGAAGTAGAAGAAGAAGAATGTGGTTTGCATATACGGACAGTTCAATTGTCTTCTATATAGCCCTTTAGTTTCCTCCGTTCATATAGTAGAAATCGGAAATGTGGTGTACATTTATGTGTATTTCTTCATGAAATATGCAAATAATAAATCAGAGGTTAATTGGATGTCTTATGAATAAATGATGCAAACATTATATGGTTTGGAGTGGGATCAATCGGAAGAGAAGTGGCATCAAATCTAGTGGTACTCTGATTCTCGAAACGAATCAATTCTCAAATTCCTGAATTCTCATAGTCAGTTATATGGTGAGAAATCGTGAGGAAACAGTTAGAATCCATTCTAAAGAGCAGAAAAGAAAGAATCACGCTCGGATGAAAAAAAAATTAGGATCACTATTATACTATCCTAACTTGATTAAATAATAAAATGTTCATCCATCTAGATATAAAGGCCTAAAATAATAAATGTCATGCTTTTACTTTGGAATAACCACAATAATAATCGCGCAAAATAACATTATAAGTTGAATAAAACAATACATCAAACAACAGCCACAAGCTGCATAAAAAAGATGATCTCGATTACTTTTTTCGAGTAATTGTTAAACTGATGAATACGTCTCACCCAAATGGTAATGTTCCCTTTCATAACAAATAAATGAGTTGTGATGATCCTAAACAATTTTTTTTTTTATAAACGTGGATATCCTGAGCCTTAAAGAGTACTCAGATTAGTCCCATGTGAGCCAGGAATCGATCTCAAGTCCTCCGGGTTTACGGTTCGTCCTTCGGCCACTAGGGGGAGGCTACACCCCCGAGGGTTGATCCTAATTAACTTATGAGTTGTGATATAAGGAGTTTTATTCACATCAATGTTATAATCATATCATTGTATAAACACCTGATGAAGAGGGTAGCGGCAGAACTAGCAATTTTTTTTTTCTTCCTTTTTAGCCATGAACAATTTCATAAAGTCCATACCACAAGCACATCTAGGAACTTTGGTATTTCCTTCCATACCTTTAGTAATATTTATAAATATAAAATTATTATAAATAGTAATATTCAAATAAAAATATCATAGTAAAGTAATAAGAAAAATATAAATAGGTTATAATATTTAAACATCAAACATAGAAACTCAAAGTTTAAAGAAATACAAATCTAAAAAAACAATGCACTAATTAGCCTCTTCTTACACCATAATGCACAACAGTTGCATCTGTCATTTCATCCCTAACTTTTGTCATTTCATGTTGATACGTCTGTCTGTCCTAAGCGTTGCAACCATTTCCATCTCTCTGGTAATCATACTTGCTCTCGGAACGCCAAGGTTCCAAGGAGCATCAGTCTCAAGAAGCCTAAAAGTATTGTTCATGGGTTATATCCATCTCTTAGGTTAACAAAGGCCATAAATTATACATAGAGGATTGAATCTGAAGCTCCTGTTTACTTGGCCGCCGTTCTTGAAGACCCATCTACAACGGGGAGATATATTTCCTAGGTGGACTTCCATTAAAATCTTTGGTTTTCTAGGCTTGTTTCTCTTTGAACATATTCAAGTGCTTTCCATTATCTCAACACATAGAAATAATGGATTTCAATATTTTCTGCATATTTCCTTTTTCTTGATAGGCTCTAATTGTTTAATTATCTGTTAAGGGGTTAGTATTCATGGTGGGTGCTCAACCAGCACACCGAGACTCGAAACCGAGTCACACCTCCCCAAAGGGAGACACACAACCACTGGGACAGACCCATGGTGTGTTACATATTTCCTTGTTTTAGAGAATATTCATTGTTGTCATTTTATTTCAATCTTTCTCCAAAACCCTAACTTTCAACAAAAAAAATATTTCCAGAATCAATATGTGGTGATCAACGTGGAGTTTTGAGGACATGGTCATTGCGTTAGGTGCACTAAAGCTCAACAAATTCTATTAGAACAATTTGTTTTTCTGGGTTCTACTTTTTTCTTTAACAACATTTTAGATCTTTCAAAGTACTATTTTTTTCATAGATACATATTTTTTTTCATTTTATTATTTTCTTCAATTCTTGTAGAATACCAACAAGTTTCAACCATATGTAGAGAAATAAATAAAAATTGTAATTACTTCATCTGGAGTTGCAGGAGCTAAATGAGAGGATGCAATAATTTACCGAGATAGAAGATTAAGCATCCGCTTTATATAAAATGATCCTTGAAGTAGAACTGTTAAATAAAAGTTTTCAAATTATCTTGCACAATTTGTATTCAGTTCTATTTTAGATGGGTTTTGATATTTCCAAAGCATGGGAGAGAAACTACTATAAGAATTGAGATGACAACCGAAGAGAGATACTCAAGTGTATGGCCCGCAGGATTTTGACCATATGCTTATTCTGAAAATTTTCTTGATAGGTAACATGTACATTTTTCAAAATAAAACCACCAGCTGAGGGAGGAGGGTTAGGCAAGACCCATACCTGTTTATTAAAATGCCAATTACATTAATAGGAGGGGGGCATGAAGCCTTACCCCTACGCCAGCAAGCGATGAGGCACTATAAAACAACTTCTTAAATCGAGTAGGTTCCCCAACCTTTTTCCTTGACCTTGCTTGAGAAAAATCAACTATTAATATAGTGTTGGCTACTTTATTATTTTTCTTCTTCTTATTTATCTTTAAAGTCACGGGTTGAAAAATGGTTTTCTTCTTTTAGATTATGGAAAGCTTGAGCTATATTTTTTTTGGATGGAAGTCTAGAATAAAGCTGTAGCTTTAACTGATTATTCATTCATTAGTTTATTATATATCACATTAAGAGTGAAGAATCATAAATTTTGCTTGGATCGTTCCCAACCTTAACAATGATGTCTAAGATTTATTTACAACAACAATTTGATATGAATAAATTTGCTAATGGAAAACAACATGTTATTTGACTTGATGTGTTATTGTAGATATGTTGGTTATGTTATTACTTTTGTATAGATTCACCATTAATAGAAAAAACAGAAAATGAATATATTTATACTAAATCTGAGTTGCGCACTAATGGTTATGTTCTTCCTTGAGATTTAATCACTATCTATGGGTTTTGCAGGTTTTAGGTTCCACATTCCATTCGAACACTCCATTGAATGCTTATATTAAGGTTGTGTTTGGATTTGTGGAATTGGAATTGACCTAAAGAATTGAATTCTACAGAGTTTAAAATTCTAATTTTGTGTAGAGACCCGAATTTATTTTCCTTAGTATTTGTGTTATTTAATTAATTCTCTAGAAAAATGTGTTTAATCTTAATGCAATTATTTCCATAAAAATTAATGTGGAATGTTTAGAAGTAAAAATTCAATTATTTCGTTTGTCATTAATCCTTTTTATAATTTAAGTGCATGATAACGAAGCTATCAAAAAAGTAGCAAAAGGCTAAAAAAAAAAAAAAACCCCAGTAGCAATCGATCAAAGGCGTCAGACGATTGATCGCATGAATTACCGAAAGTTGGCAAAAGGACACTAGTATCGATCGATCACAAGATCTCAGTCCGATCAATTGCAAGGAGTGATTGATCGCCGGTACAGAAATGATTGATCGCAAGGAACCAGAAAGGTTCTTAGGAATTAGTATGAACTGCGATTGATCGCAGCAAATGGATGATCGATCGCAGGTCATTTCTAAAAAGCGAAAAGTCGCGAATTTGACAGTTTTAAGAGTTAAAATTCTAAAACCTATATGTAAGCACCCTATTTTTGTACCCCCTATCCCTCTTCCCACTTCTTCAAATGCTTCAAGGTTTACCCAAGGCCCAAGCCTATTTGGCCAAACTTGTACCTAAACAACTCAATCAAGCTCAATTACTTAATTCCATTACCCAAGCCCAAGTAGCCAAGCCTAATTACATAATTGTCTTAGTTAAAACTCAATTGCTTTAGTGAAAACCTAATTACCATAGCCCAAGCCCAATTGCCATAGCTAAAGTCCAATAACCATAACCTATGACCCATCTACTAACAACCCATGATCCATAAGATCTAGTCCACATACCCACATCCATTCAACCCATATCCAAGACCCACAAACTCAAGCCCACTTTCCACTTTCCTACAAAAGACCTTTTATTTTTTCTTCAAACCCCAAATAGCCCCATTTTTGTGTTTACACACCTTTTTGACCACCAAATCATCTCTCACCAAGTACACACCGTTTTGACTAACCAATCACCTCTCTTACTCTCTTATACCTCTTACAACTCATTCTTATACCTCTTACAAAATAATTAATTCCCTTACACTCTTTTTGACCACCTAATCACCTCTCATCAAGTACATACCTTTTTGACTACCCAATCACCAACCACATCTATTTTGACCAACCAATCACCTCCCTTTTTCTTACCCAACCCTCTATTAAGTACCAAATTACCACAACCCCTTGAAAACTTTATAAATACAAGACCCTCACAAGACATTTCTTTCACCTCCAAAATCCCAAGTGGAAACTCTAGCTCTTCCTCATCTCACCCCTTATATTTATTTTTAGTCTTGAAGAAAGTTAGAAGAAGCTAAGGTTTAGAGTGTGTAGAGAATTCTAGGACTAAAAGCCTAGAGTTCTTCACTAACTCTCTTCCTTTGTGGACTCTAAAAACTCCTCACCTCTTGAAGCATTGGAAAAGAAGAATTGGAGGAGTAGGCACTCCTCCCTTTATTCTTCATCTTCTTCTTTACTTGTTTTTTTTTTTATTTCTACTCTTTTTCTATAACCATTTGGGAAGACCTCTCTCTTTTGAAGTTTAGTTAGGTCTCTCTACACCAATCTAATGGTGTAGAAGGACCCCACCTAAAAAAAAAAGAGATTTCTTTTCTTTCTTTCGTATAAATATTTCTTTCTTTTCTATGTACCCATTAGTGTGGATATGGGTAGGCCCATAGAGAGTGGAAGTTAAAGCTATACTTCTCTTTTTATTTTATTTCTTTATTTTGATTCTAGTCCTTCATCTAGAATCATTTGAGAAACTCATCATCACTCAAATTTTCATATTTAGAGTTCCATTACATCATTCTTAATGGTGTAAAGGGACTACATTAGAGATGAGATAATAAGTTTTCATTTTCTCCACTTGTCACTTTTTTCATTTCTTTCTTTTTCCTTCATGATTCTATTTTGAATAGGTAAATGATGATTTATGGATTTAAAGAGGACATTATCCAAAATGCCTCGTATCAAAGATAATAGTATTTGATCTATTATCAACACCAATCCAACAAAATAGGTATTGACAATAGACCATTTACTATTCATAATGCACACCCCTCTTTATGTCCTAAATTTAATCTTTTAGCCTAACTTTTTCTTAATCTTTCTTTTGGATTAAATTTGACTTTAGTTAAGTTTGCCAAAATCCTACCTTTATGAAAAAAAAAAAAAAATGATAAAATCTCAAAATACCTTATAAAATCTCAAAATACCAAAAAAAAAAATCTAAAAATAGAAAATGACCAAAAACATGCTTACTAGGCTTTCTTGACCTTGGTTAGCCTACCTAACCGTGGTTAGACTTAAACCTTGCACTTGACCAACCCGGTCAACTAAACCCTAGCCCTTGGCTAGACCCTTGACCACCCTATGCACACACACAAGCACCCTTAGCCTTGGCACGGGCTCATGTGCCAGAACTACGCTCAGTCTGATCTTACCCAAATGTGAGTACGTAGGCAACCCAATCCGGGTTCGACCCTAACCCATCTAACTTTCTATCTTTCTTGGATTAGCATTCGATTAAACATTTAGGGATTTTAATTAATACTGAGATTCAATTGGCTTAAATTTAGGGAGTAGGTAACCATTGCAAAATGGGGGTCTTAGGGTGCCTAACACCTTCCCTAGGACTTAATCGAACCACTTACCCTAACTCTGAATGGACCATTTGCCTTATTAAAACGAACAAATACCCGAGACCTATCCCTTAAAATGAATAGGTGGCGACTCTTAGTCAAACCATAAAACGTGAAAGTGGGTAGGAAAATCCCATGCTCACAGCTATGGTGACTTTGCTGGGGACTGAGGTTCAAGCCGGAACCTAAATCTAAGCCAAAGTAACCTCAAAATTGATTGAAATACCTAAGTATTTAATTGAATACTAATTCTTTATATCTCTTGGATGATTCTTGTACACTGCATTTTCATACATGACATAATAGTGTAACAACCCATTTACCCATAGTCAGGCTTATTACGCTTACGGCTGCTGGATGACTACCCTCAGTGACAGAGGCTTAAAAGTTTTGGAGGTCCGCGGAATTACTCCTGTTGGGTGACTATTCTCAGGGAAGGATTCTGAACGCTCCCGCTTGTACCAATCGTCCATTTTCAAGGGAGTCGCATATATGGTGTTAAGTAACCCCTATTTTTTTAGGAACACCCTTGCATTACCTCTGCATGCATACATATAGATTAGGTTATGGTATACTCTATAAGCAGTCCACTTGGAGGGATACTGTAAACCCTAACCTGCTTATACCCTATATCTATCCCCTCAATCGTGGTTGACTACCCAGGCACATGCTGCCCGGATAAAGCACCCACCCAGGGGCATGTACTGAGCCTTTTGTTGTGCTTGTAGTAAAACACACCCTACCCTTCATCTCGACATAGCATATGGACTTCAAATCCCAAGTAAATAGGTTTTCACCGGACCTACCTCTACCTTTGACCTGACAAGTTCACGGTTCCCAATAACTTGGGTTAAAGCATGTCGGATCTCCGTCCGTCTGCCCTATCGGATCATATATGCCTTGTCATACCCAATAAAAAAAAATCAAAAAAATCAAAAAATCCTCCTTCTTGCATGTCATTTTAAGCTTTCAGACTAGAGGCATTGTCTCTATGTCAATTAGACTGTGTTAGGTCATTTGCATGTTTGTCAATCTTCCCTTATTCTTATCTATTCCAGCTCTTATTCCATATCATTACAGACATCACAACAGTCCCAAGCCTCGAATCTTGAGGCAAGAGTGGCCGAGAATGCACAGAGCATCGAGGACTTAAAGAACATCGTGCAAGATTTTTTGCGAACCATAACTCATGCTTTCTCCTCCTCCAATCACCCACTGGCTGATACGCTAAGTCCATCATTACCTAATCCGTCACATGTTACCACTGTTATCCCTCCGCCACTTGTTATCAACATCCCACCACCAGTTCAACCACAATCGCTACATACTCTCAACATCTCTCCACCATCTAGTTATCCACTGCCAGAATTCACTTTCAACATATCACCTCCACCGGTCCAATTACAACCCATTCCCCACGTCACACCACCCATCATAGACCAGTTTGAGGAGGAGGAAGCCAGGGTTGGCGGGGAACCTCATACCGGGTCTGCCCACATATCTTCCAGCTCAGCCCAGATTCTGGATGTATACCGAGAAAGAATAGAAAAACTAGAAGAGTTGGTGAGGACAGTTCAGGGAACCCGTAAATCTAACGATTTCAGGGACATGTGCATGCACCCAGAGATTCAATTACCTCGAGATTTTAAAATACTTGATTTTTAGAAGTACAACAGAAAGGGATGTCCCGAGACGCACTTAAGAGTTTACCATGGAGAACTGTTCCAATTGGAACATAATGATAAATTGTTGGTATAGCTATTTCAGAAAATTTTAAAGGGTTCAGCCCTGCAGTGGTTCACCAAAGTGGATCCTAACAAAGTCCAAACTTGGGAAGGTCTGTGCAAGACATTCCTAACTAAATATTCCTACAATGTTGATCTAGTCCTACAGAGGGTAGACCTGGAGAAAATGTCCCAAAGGGATAACGAGACCTTCATCGAATACTATGTTCGGTGGAGAGAAATGGTCGGAAAAACGAGCACCCTTTTACCCAAAGAAGAGCAAGTGACAACTTTCCTCCTTACCCTCAAGCATCCACTTAAGACTCTCTTAGCGGCGCAACCCATATCCGATTTTAGCACCATGGCCAAATGTGGTGCCCGGATTGAGGCAACAATGGATGACATAGGGGCATTCGACATGTTCCAAGGATCAAAGGGTGCATCCTCTTCCCATGCTCCCCTGCCTCCAAAAAAAGATAATAGAAGAAGAGAAAATGATAGAAAAATGGTCGCGGCCATTTGAGTCCCAAACCTCCCTCAACAACCTCGGCAGCCACCACAGCCGCGGCAGCCTCAATAAGCTCAACAGAATCAAGGAAGACTCCTTTCTCATCAAATGACATTTGAACAAAAAAGAAATCGGGCATTCACCCTGATCCCGTACTCTTTGACAGCACTCTGCCCGTTCTTGTTGAATAAGAAATTGATCATCCTGAAGGATTCCCAACCTCCACCGGCGGTTCTCCTGAAAGGATACAGGTCGGATCAACATTACGGATATCACCAGTCACCAGGGCATCCTACGGATCGATGCTATGATTTCAAACATGCTGTCCAGTCTGTTGGAGACAGATGCAATTTTTTTTGCACCGGGGAATGTTGGCATCACCCAAGTCCCTCTGCCCAATACTGCTACACCTGAAAATTAAGGCGTTTCAACCGGAATCTCTACAGTCAATTTTTTGAGCAAACTCTGTTTGTTTGTTGTATTTTTGCTTTGTTTCGTCAGTTGTCTTGCAGTTGGCCACAGTGGCCCGTGTCAGTCTCTTTATCATCAGTCCAGTCAGTCAGTGGCCCTTACTTCAGTTGCTGTGTATTCAGGTCAGTGGCCAATGACCCTTGTCTCAATTGTTTTTGGTCGAGTCGAGTCTGTTCACCCAGTAATACCTTAATGAAGTGACTCTTTTAAATCAAATTCCCTTTGTACTCTGAGATGCTTAATTTGGGAACTGAACTAGTTTCTAATACCTGTAAGAAACAGTTTAACAAAGGTGAATCACTCAAATTAACGGATAACCTCATGAGTTTGAACAAACCTGGAAAAAAGTAATACAAGAATTAAAGACCTCTTTGAGCCATCAAATGTCCATCAACCGAGATAAAGGATGATGCAATGATCATACATGCTCTTGACTAATTAAGGAAATGATAGGAGGCCATCTGTTAATATTGCTTTTAATACCTCGCTTACCCGTGCTATATATATCTGCTAGTTAGAGTTTTGAGCCTAATAGCCTATCTTGCAAAACCCATACATGGGCACCGTATGAAAGTTAAAGAACAATACAATAGAAGAACGACCAGCACAACATCAAGCGGATTTTTAGCCGAACTACGTCTTGACCTGATCCCTATTTGGGTAAGTAGGCAGCCTGAAATCAGGTTCGGTTATAACATAGCTAATGTTCACAATACAGGGCAACCATATGCCAAAAACAAAAAAGAGAAAGAAAAACAAAAAGAAAAAAAAAAGAAAAAAAAAGAAGAGAAGTACTTGGTCAAAAAGCGAAACAAAATTTCATCAAATGACAAAATGTAGAAGCTGGTTCGATACCAACAATGAACAAGTATCATAGGGTGCTCTACCCTTGCCGAAACAGTAAATTTGAGTCTTATCTCGCCAAACCACATTTCGTCCTAAACCTTAAGCCCTCCTTGATCCCTAAAAGGACTTAAACATTAGTGGTCAAAAGCATTCTTATTTACTTCCTGACAGGTAGTGATGAGAGAAGAATGAAGAATTATCAAAGAAAATTCGAGAGTAGAAAAAAAGAAAGTGTGAAGCTTGTATACCTAGTCCTAGTAAAAACTTAAAAAGACCCAGGAGCAAAAAAAGGGGGTAAATCAAACTTCAAAACTCACGGGCATAGTAAGGAGTCATTAATCCTGCTATTGCGCAAAAATTACTTGAACCCAGTCCTGACAAAAACCTAAAAAGGCCTAGGGGCAAAAAATGGACAAAGATCAAAAGGTACAACCCAGTCTTGGTGAAAACCCGCGAGGGCCCAGGGGCAAAAAAGGGAAAGATAAACCAATATAAGCTTTGATATTCGATGATCAAGCATCAAGATCAACTACAGCTGAATCATCTTTACCTGCAGGCTAAGGAACCTAGCTAAATCTCCCACTACAAAAAATCTCAGGCATATTTTTTAAAGTACAAACAGTCAATTTCATTGTATACAGTCCACTAGTCAATTGTCAGTCCACCACACCACTTGTCAGTCAACCTATCAGTCTTTTTAACAAGTTGCTCCCATAAGTAATCGGTTAAGTTTCAACCCCTAGTAGAGTCATCTCAAATAGGACTGTCAACGGATCGGATTCGGACCGGATCTGCCTAGATCCGAATCCGATCCGATTAAGAATGCGACTGATCCGAATCCGATCCGAGATCCGTCGGATCATGAAGTAACCGATCCGAATCCGATCCGATTATATATCGTCCGATCCGAATCCGATCAGATCCGATCCGATCCGATCCGAGTAAGGTTATTTTTAAAAAAAAAAAATCTATTTTAATAATAAAAAATCTAATAATACCTTAATTAATACTAATTAATGTTAATTTTTTTAAAAATTAATATTTTATACATAGAAAATCTAAATAATATATTTAAAATAATTAAAAATTATTATTATTATCGGATCGGATTTTAATCGGATCGGATCACCCTATATCCAGATCCGATCCGATTATAATCGGATTCCACCGATCCGATCCGAATCCGATCCGACAGATCACATATAGGGTCCAAAGTCCGGCTAATCGGATCGGATTCGGATCGGATCCGGATCATGATCCGGTCCATTGACAGCCCTAATCTCAAAGTCGACTATTCACTCTCGCTAGTGCAAGGAAAATACTGGAACCAGGGCAAGGTAAAGTCAACAGACCATTCTGGATGACACAAATATTTGAAGCAGATCAGTATGTCCCGAGGGGCATGTACCAATAATCAGATCGGCCGAGTCAGGGGTCAATTCAGGTTCATCAGACTCTATATGTGCAAAGGGGCAAAATTTTGTGTTAAGACTCAGGGTCATCGCTCTCATTCCTCATGTTCAACTCATCTTGCTTCACAAACTTGCTTTCATTAGCTCCGGAACTTCCTCTAGTTCCTGATTACCACTATCTTATATCACTCTCCAGTGAGATAATCGGACGGTTGTCTACACTACCCTGCTTTTCTCTTCAAGTGAGACAATTGGGCAATTTTTTGTATTACCTTGCATCCTACCCCAGTAAGACAATCGGGCGGTTGTCTGCACTATCTTGCATCCTGCCCTAGTGAGACAATCGGGCGGTTGTCTGCACTATCTTACGTCCTACCTCAGTGAGACAATCGGGTGGTTGTCTGCACTATCTTGCATCCATCATTCCCTAGTTCTGCTCGGCTAGCTCACTAATCAAGGACTATACTGACACGGTCGTGTGAACGAATGCCAATTGCGGCCTCTAATGATATTAGTCTTGCACCTATTACCTTTCATCTTGTTATTTTAGTTCATTAATCAAAGAGTATATGAATACAGTTGTGTGACTGGATGTCGTTTACAACCTCCAGTGACGCTAATCCTGCACCCGTCATTGCTTTGTTTCATCTCCGGTAGATGGTTGTGTGATCAACCTTCACCTCATTTCCGGTGAAATGGTTGTGTGATCAACTTTCACCTCATCTCCAATGAAATGGTTGTTTGATCAACCTTCACCTCATCTTTGGTGGATAATTGTGCGATCAACCTTTACCTCATTTCTGGTGAAATGGTTGTGTGATCAACTTTCACCTTATTTCCGGTGAAATGGTTGTGTGATCAACTTTCACCTCATTTTCGGTGAAATGGTTGTGTGATCAACTTTCACCTCATTTCCGGTGAAATGGTTGTGTGATCAACCTTCACCTCATCATTCGGTGGATGGTTGCGCGATCAACCTTCACCTCATTTCCGGTGAAATGGTTGTGTGATCAACCTTCACCTCATCTTCGGTGGATAGTTGTGCGATCAACCTTCACATCATTTCCGGTGAAATGGTCGTGTGATCAACTTTTACCTCATTTCCGGTGAAATAGTTGTGTGATCAACCTTCACCTCATTATCCAGTGGATGGTTGTGCGATCAACCTTCACCTCATTTCCGGTGAAATGGTTGTGTAATCAACCTTCATCTCATCTTCGGTGGATAGTTGTGCGATCAACCTTCACCTCATTTTCGGTGAAATGGTTGTGTGATCAACTTTCACTTCATTTTCGGTGAAATGGTTGTGTGATCAACCTCCACCTCATCATCCGGTGGATGGTTGTGCGATCAACCTTCACCTCATTTCCGGTGAAATGGTTGTATGATCAACTTTGACCTCATCTCCGATGAAATGGTTGTTTGATCAACCTTCACCTTATCTTTGGTGGATAGTTGTGCGATCAACCTTTACCTCATTTCCGGTGAAATGGTTGTGTGATCAACTTTCACCTTATTTCCGGTGAAATGGTTGTGTGATCAACTTTCACCTCATTTTCGGTGAAATGGTTGTGTGATCAACTTTCAGCTCATTTCCGGTGAAATGGTTGTGTGATCAACCTTCACCTCATCATCCGGTGGATGGTTGCGCGATCAACCTTCACCTCATTTCCGGTGAAATGGTTGTGTGATCAACCTTCACCTCATCTTCGGTGGATAGTTGTGCGATCAGCTTTCACATCATTTCCGGTGAAATGGTCGTGTGATCAACTTTTACCTCATTTCCGGTGAAATAGTTGTGTGATCAACCTTCACCTCATTATCCGGTGGATGGTTGTGCGATTAACCTTCACCTCATTTCCGGTGAAATGGTTGTGTAATCAACCTTCACCTCATCTTTGGTGGATAGTTGTGCGATCAACCTTCACCTCATTTCCGGTGAAATGGTTATGTGATCAACTTTCACTTCATTTTCGGTGAAATGGTTGTGTGATCAACCTTCACCTCATCATCCGGTGGATGGTTGTGCGATCAACCTTCACCTCATTTCCGGTGAAATGGTTGTGTAATCAACTTTCACCTCATCTTCGGTGGATGATTGTGTGATCAACCTTCACCTCATCATCCGGTGGATGGTTGTGCGATCAACCTTCACTTCATCTTCGGTGAAATGGTTGTGTGATCAACTTTTATCTCATTTCTAGTGAAATGGTTGTGTGATCAACCTTCACCTCATCTTCGGTGGATGGCTGTGTGATCAATCTTCACCTCATCATCCGGTGGATGGTTGTGCAATCAACTTTCATCTCATATTCGGTGGATGGTTGTGTGATCAACTTTCACCTCATCTCTAGTGAAATTGTTGTGTGATTAACTTTCACCTCATTTCTGGTGAAATGGTTGTATCATCAACCTTCATCTCATCTTCGGTGGATAGTTGTGTGATCAACCTTCACCTCATCTCCGGTGGAATGGTTGTGTGATCAACCTTCACCTCATCTTTGGTGGATGGTTGTGTGATCAACCTTTACCTCATCTCCGGTGGAATGGTTGTGTGATCAACTTTCATCTCATCTCTGGTGAAATGGTTGTGTGATCAACCTTCACCTCATCTCTGGTGGAATGGTTGTATGATCAACCTTCACCTCATCTCCGGTGAAATGGTTGTGTGATCAAATATCACCTCATCTTCGTTGAAACGGATGCGTGTTCACCCCTCTCATCCATCATGCATTTACTTTCATCTCTAGCACTCCACATTTTTGTCTTGGCAAACTTAACTTTGTTTCAAGTTAGTTCATTCTCATTTCTTGTATTTTTCAAAGTTTAGCAGGTTTTAAGGTGCAAAAATAGTGGTGATTTCAGTCTTTGTCGTTCGCTTGCTCACACCCTCCGACAAAGAGGGGCAGTTGTAAGCACCGTATTTTTGCACCCCCTATCCCTCTTCCCACTTCTTCAAATGCTTGAAGGTTTACCCAAGGCCCAAGCTCATTTGGCCAAACTTGTACCCAAACAACTCAATCAAGCCCAATTACTTAATTCCATTACCCAAGCCTAAGTAGCCAAGTCTAATTACCTAATTGTCTTAGCCAAATCTCAATTGCTTTAGTGAAAGCCTAATTACCATAGCCCAAGCCCAATTGCCATAGCTAAAGTCCAATAACCATAACCCATGACCCATTTACTAACAACCCATGATCTATATGATCAAATGTATATGATCGTGATGCAAAAATTGTGATGTGTTGTGAAATTAGAGTTTTAGTTAAATTGAATTTATGGAATTATATACGTGGAATTTATGTATGATTGATTATTGATTTGATTTCTTAATTTTATTGTGAAAACCCTACCAAACATGCTTTAATTTACCAATCAGGAGATTTATGATATGCTTTAATTTACTGTATGATGTACAAGTTGCATGAGGGATATATGTTTAGTTAAAACAAACCTTAAATTATGCTTGTGTGGCTTAGGAGTATTATCATGGCAGCATTAGTCGTTATGATGAATTTTCCAGAGCTTTTGACCAATTTAACCGAGGGTTACCATCGTTTACTCACACTCACTCACGACAATGGATGTGCACAAGCATGATGAAAACACGATTACAAGTATGTACACAAGAATATAAGTACACAAGCATGAGTGTATTACTAAGTTTTACACTGCCCGAGTACCAATAAATCTAAGATCAAGGCAAGAAAAGCCAAGCAAGTTAATCACAAGTAAGTCGTGCGCACCGGATAATGTGCTCTGCCATATGAACTAGAAAATGTGCTAAAGCTTTGGTACCTCAGTAAGTAGAGTATATGTTAGTCTCTACCCATATATGAGGTAGAGTTATTTTAAGTTATTGCACAGTGCATGTTGTGGAATTCACTCATGGATAAGAAAGACAAGTTAGAAAAGTAATAAAGACAAGTACAAGTGAACACAAGAAAGCATTGAAAAGAAAAGATGTTTTCGTTGTCGTACCCCAAAATACCAACTAGGAGTTAAGGGATACTTTAAGAGTGACTAATCGTACCTGCCAAACCATCCTGAAGTAAACAAGGCTAACATAATACGATACTAACAATAATCAGAGCGCGGAAGCTAAACATGCATGCGGAAGCGTAAACTAACTATTTCTTTTCTTCTAAAATTTCAAAATAGTATTCCAAGTAAACATATAAGCAAAACATATCCCAGTCTAAGGTGGACAAGCCCACCTATCAAAATATCAAAATGCACAAAAGAACCCTCTCATACTCTCCCAGTAGTCGAGGTACGGCCACACGTCGAGGTCTCTATCCGCTTGAGACTGTAACGGTATAGACGGCTCTCTCTTCTCTACGTACTCTTCCTCAACCCAAGGCTCCGGGTCGAAGGCTTCCTTGGTACCTGCCGACATAAAGGTACAGCTGAGCATGAAATACTCAACGAATACAAACTACTAGCTAACCATAGCAATAATAAAAACACAACAAGGGTGAACATAATACAAAGTATCAATTCAAAGCAACAGTAGCATCATGAGATAAACGGTATTGAACATGAAACAATATCATTATCTTGACATGCGTGCATGAATGTGAAAACTCCGATAAAAATCATGCTTGGAAAACTCGTTTCATGTCTCGGTATTGCTTGTGAAAATCATGCATGCGTGTCTTGTCTCATCTTGTATACTTGTGAGCATTTTCTTGTGAGCCAGAGGCTAGTACCCTTCACTTGGGCTACCAACCTCCTTGACATATTTGATTTACTTGTGAGCCAGAGATTAGCACCCGAACCTCCCTGGGCTGCCAACCTCCTTGACATATTGTTTTCTTGTGAGCTAGAGGCTAATACCCGCACATCCCTGGGCTACCAACCTCCTTGACATATATTGGTTTTAGTTAATTGTTTAGTTTTATTATGAGCCAGAGCTAGTACCCGAACATCCCTGGGTTACCAACCTCCTTGACATGCAATGTTTTCTTGTTGATTTATTATATGCATATACTCTTGAAAACTCAGTTCATGCAAACATGCGTGCTCGTGTGCGTGCCAATAGTAATAATCATGATGACATGCTTGGATGAGAGGATCACATAAGTATAACATTTCCATTTCGAATATAAGTATAAGGGAATGTAGATAACATGTAGGGCATTTGATCAAGGTAGGTATTTAATAATAATAACTCAATCCATGCCTTTATAATTCAAGTTCATTCATTCACATCGTCATTTAAGCATTTTATCAAACACTTAGCAAGCATCAAATTTATAGTCTTTTGATTTACGTTTCTTAGTGCATGTTTTCCATCAAACACGAGTGTATTCTTTATGCTTGAGATACCCATCCACCATTTTTCCCGCACACATTCATCAACCAACATGGCATCCAATCCCCTCAACACCATTTCATCTATTCACACATCCCACCATTCATCCACATTTATCTTGTTTTAGGTTTAGGATATATGTTATGTTTCAAGGGAAGGGAATACAAGATTAAATCATGTTTTTCGATAGGAAAAACCTAAATTATTGCTAGAGAAGTTAGTAGAGTGTACTAACCTTGAAGGTCAAGTTTGATTTTTGAGGAAACCCTTGATTGAGGGTGGTTCTTGCTTGAATCTTCAAGCTTGATCCCTTAATCCCAATCCCAAGATCCCCTCTTGGATCCTCCTTCAATCTCCCTTCTCCTCTCCTTTCTCTCCTCTAGGTTAGAAATCCCCAATGGTGAGATCCCTAACTAAGAAAAGAGTTAAAACCCCCCCAAATCCGGCATCAGTTACCACGTGCGATCGATCGTACACTTGTCTGCGATCGATCGCAGGTCCTTGTGATCGATCACAGATCACTTCGATCTGTCACACCTGAGACCTCATCCATCGCATATGGTCTAAAGACCTTAGGACCCATTTTGCCTACATGCGATCGATCACACAAAACCTGCGATCGATCGCACATCCCAGATTTAGTTGTTTTTGCCCCTGCAGATCCATAGGGGTATTTCCAACCTTATTTTCACAACCTATAGGGTCCTAAACCCCTTCCCTCATGCTGCCCTTGGGTGATTAACCCTCCAAGCCATCTCGAACGCCAATTTTAACCCGAGGATTTCCAATTGGCCCCGATTACACTATTCATTAGTCAAATAAAGTTCCGGGGTGCTACATTCGTACTTTGATTTATGTACGTGTACATGTATTGTTAATCCATGTTTTATATCTTATATTAATATTTATAATATTATTAGTTAGGAGTTTATATACGCTGAATGTTTTCAATACTCAGTCGAATTGTTATTTTTGGTAGGTTTGGGGTTCGATATTTGTGCATCTGGACCGTGAGAAGAGGAAGAATACGTAGAGGAAGATCCGACGCGTGATTATCCTGAGGGGGTATGGAATCTTGATCGTTGGCCGTACAATGGTTTTTGATTGATTAGTATTTAATTGAGTTCAAGGATTTATAATTGAATTTGGTTATGGATTTAAGGTTAATTTAAATTGGTGTTGGAAAATCACGATGGATGCTTGAGATTTTTATATTTAGATTAGTTATGGATATTTAATGAATGCTAATTTGAAGTATCAATGGTTATTATTGAGGAAAAATTTCAAGGTTCGTATTTTAGATTGCCTTAAATGCTTCTAATAGGATGGTATGATAGTTAAGTCACGTGCTAATATCTCACTTTAACCTAGGTGGGATTTTGAGGCGCGACATTTTGCCATTTGGATGCATTACTGATTAGATGGAATTGATATGCAAAAAATTTAATTTCATTGTTTGAATGAATAAAATTATGTAAAAATAATTGGAATATAATAATAAGGATATATAATTATCTAAGTAATATATTTATTAAATTTAATTATAATTTATTAACAGTTTAGGTTTTAATTTATAATTATAATTGTAATTATTTTTTATATTAATTTATTATTGATTAAATTTGTATTAAATTATTTTTTATGTATTGATTATAATAATAATTATTTTATGTATTAAATTATTATTACTATTTTATATTTTAAATTTTTATTTACATACGATAATAATAATATTTAATTGTATTAAATAATTATTTATTAGATATAGATATTATTATAATTTATATTATTAATTTATAATATTTATTATTTGTTGTATTAAATTATTATCTAATCTATTAGATTATTTATTTATTAAAATTTAATGTTATTATAATTTATAATTACTATTTTATATATTAAGTTATTATTTATATAAGATATTTAGTAAATATTAAATATAAGCTTAAATTATAATTCGAATTTCATAATAAAAATATATAATTATGTAAGTAATATATTTATTAAATTTAAATATTATTATAAATATAATTTTATTATTTTATTTCTTAAATCATTATTCATTTAAATTACGTGCAGTTAGAGAGATATTTTCATAAAGTTCATGTCTTTCACCAATTCTGTAATAGTGTGGATTTGTCAAATAAGGTCTCTCAGTAAGGATTTGAATTCTGCTCATTTAGCCTATAAAATCATTGCACGGAATTGACAATTCCAGTTTCAACCTTTTTTTTATAGTACAATCCAAAAGACAGAATTGTAATCCAAGAACAAAATTGATAATTTCATTCATCAATTCGACAATCCAAACGCACCCTGGGGATGCCAATGCAATGTCACAACATTCCAACCAAAGTAGTACTATAACTCTTAATACATTTAATGTGAATAACGGGGTTGGAGACACCCCATAGGATACATCTAATAGATTGAGAGAAATAATGCACTAAGTACACTCAAATCAAAGAATTAACAAGGTTTAGATGCTTTATCAATTATTTTAGCATTGAATTCATATCTAGTATCTATACTATATACTATAGAAATAGGGGTGCCTATATGGCAGCCCTTTTTGATCCTTATTTCCATTTTGTTTTGCCACATATTTAAGGTTGTTGACAACACATGTTGATCAAGTATTGGTCTGGGTGAGTAGAAAGAAGTAGTCATGGGTATCCTAAATTTAGTATTTTCCTTCTTTATTTGAACTATATATATATTTATATATATATATACACACAAATGTGTGTGTGCAATATGTATATATATTCCTCAAATGAGGTTTACTTTCAGTTGAGTGACGAAATTTCAACTGCATGTTAGTTATATAGATTTTACAAAAACTCAGGATTCATTTGCAATTTCTTCAGTATAGATGAATTTGAAATGCATGTTAAAATAATATGCACATGCCACATTATGAATTTGAAACACATATCTAAATAACATGAACACATCACATTTTAAGTAATGTTGATACAAAATCTGATATTTGGAAGGGTAAGATGAACTCACATGAACTCACATGTGTTCCATCTATCATCCTAATGCAATCCTTTATACAATTGTAAGCCATTGATAATTTAAAGAAATTCGTATCTAGTAAATAACATCGAGTGTTTTAAAATTCGCGAGCTGACTCAAAACTTGACCGAATTGAATTGCATCGGTTAAATTTTGAGCTAACTCAACTAAAAACTTGGCATGATAACTAAATGGTCAAAAACTCGTATGACTTGGTTGAGTCGACTCAACTAATAATCGAGTGAATCGAACCATTCCTTGATAGGGGCATAATAGAAATTTTATAAATTTATTTTTAAACCTTAAAAACTTAAAGAGAATAAAAGGGGCTTATTACTATATTTTATTTGTATCAACGAGAATAGGTGCTTATAGAAAGATTAGGTGCTAGGGATTAGGTGCGGCGCTACTGAAGCTCAGTGAGATTAGGTGCTTAGACACCCAAGTTTCAATGGATTAACATAAGGTCTAGCGGTAATAGATGATTGAGAACACAACCTTCTATGTATAACTTGTGGTGTGATTATGATATGTATATAATCTGGTGTGATAACATTGTCGCATGTAGAATAAAGCTTCTATCATTTATTACCTTCATAAAAGCGAATTAAAAGTAGAATAATGGTACTATGAATGTTAGATAAAAGAAATAAAGAAAACCAAATATTCTTCTCTTCTTGCTCTAGTACTATGAATGTCAGCCCAAAATATATCAAAGAAAATAAAGTATTCTTTTGGTACAAAGAAAACATATGCATTCATAAACCAAAATGGGGAAGACCTGTGTACATATGTAAGCCATAAAACTTTGAGATGACTATTGTCTTGACAAGTTAATGTGCCTTCAAGGTGTATGAACTGTGAACATAACGTATACATATATTATGAAGACTGCCTTAATAACAATATTTGAGTAGTATGTCTTTAATATCAAATAGAAGATTAGATATTTCTATCACTGATCCATATCATCAAAAAAAATGCGCTTAGCACCACTTGAGCATAAGAAAAAATTTAGGTTGGGATGAGCTGCTGACAAATCACCATCTGCACCCTAATATATGGACTAAAGCTTCTACCATAAGTGAAGAATTACTCATTACTGCTAAAGTAGTGTATCCAACCACCATACCAAAAGGGTTTGTTACATAACAACTAGGTTGAGTTTTTGTCTTCTGCACTTGGTAGTTTAGGATGGTTCAATCAAATCTATAATCAAACTCATATCATGTCAGACAAAAAGTAATGAGAGGCTAGACATGTAATGATGCAGAAAAAAACATAGAATCATTCATGACCTATTCAATTTTTTCAATACAATATTGTACATTACAACAAAATATAGATGATACCGCCTATGAGGAGTTGAAAGTGATTTGTTTTGTACCAAAAAATAACAAAGGTAATCCAAAAATAACCACCACTGGATCTTGTCAAATTGTTGGACTCTCAAATAAATTTTTCCTTGCTACATTATTAAATGAAAGGATAAAATGAGTAAAATAAAATACAACACAACCAAACTCTCCTAAATTTTAAGAAGCTGGACAACATAAAAGTGAACAATATATGCATTCAGTTACTTAGATATTACATGGATTCACAAGAGACTATTGTTTGAATACTCCCTAATGGAAACTAGGCTGAAAAAAATTACATATTTGATTAAGATAAAGGGAGAAATGGAATGAAGTACTGCTTGATTTAATAGCAAATCTTCAATAGTTTAAACTGATCTTTGTATAATGTGTAATTATATAGTTATCTATATCTACAATGTTTAAAATATTACATATTATCTTCCCAAAAAAAAAAAATATTACATGTTAACTTATAATATATTTTTTATTTCTAATTTTGTAATTAAATGAATTAATAATAAATATGTGAAAATAAGCCAACAAATACGTCAGATGAATCGAGCTAATCAATGATTGAAACATCTCACTTGACAAATTTCAGTTGGGCTCATTGCACAACTATCTCAATAGTTAAGAAACATGTCTGTTTTAACTCTTGTGGAAAACCAATGTGGAGGTTGAAACAACATATTACAAGAATGTCTAGAGATTCCATAAAATGTCCTAAAGTTGATCAAAGTGTGGCTAAAGAGATGACAAAAATCCTTTCAAAGAAAAAGGATATGAAAATTGTCAAGGTAAATAGAAAATGGAGGTGGAGAGAATTTGAGCATAAAAAGTGTATGGTGATAGTATTTAAATGAAGCAATTGTCAAGAACTTTTATATTATCAAATGGGTGGACTGTCTAGTGTGAAAGATCTATCACTGACAATTTGGTATCATGTCTGAGAGGAATAATGTTTGTCAAATTGGTTGATGTCTCAAACATTGTGAAGAATGCATCCAGTCTTTTTAGTCTTGATGATATCATGGAAGAATTTGAAGAAAAAAATTATTCAAGTAATAACTAACAATGTAGCCAATTATGTGGCTGTAGGAAAAATATTGATGTGAAAAAGAAGCATCTCTTTTGGATTGTATATACTGTCCATAATGTGGATCTCATTTCAAAGAAAATTGATAAATTAAAGAGTGTAATTGATTTGATTGCGATCACTAAGAAAGCGGCTAAATTTATTTATGTTCATACTCAAGTGTAAAGTCAGATGAGAACACTTACAAAGGGGAGAGAAATTTTGAGACCGGGAATGGCTAAATTTATTTAGAATCATGTTCAAGTGTAAAGTCTGATGAGAACACAAACAAAGGAGAGAGAAATTTTGAGACCGGGAATGGCTAAATTTATTTAGAATCATGTTCAAGTGTAAAGTCTGATGAGAACACAAACAAAGGGAAGAGAAATTTTGAGACTGGAAGAAACATGATCTTCAAAAAATTGTATCATACAAGAAGTCTTCTAAAGCATGTAAATGGTTATTTACTTTTTAGTTACTCTAATTTTTTTTTCTTATTTTTTTTCTTTGAATATGTTATTTTAAATTTCTTTTTCTTTTCAACACAACGAGCTAGGTTGAAAGTTATGAGGTTATCTGAAGATTGGGTGAAGCCAAGATTTGCAAGTTTTGTGGAGGAGAACGAAATAAAATTGTTTTTTGTTGAACAATGACTTTTGGAGAAGACATGAGAAGATCCAAATATTAGTCACCTAATTTATTGAGTTATTGCTCCTAGTCGACAGCGATAAAGAATCAACCATATATAGTTTGATATATCAGGTCATTAATTAAGAAAATAAAAATTATTGAAGTCAATGGCAACGATGAGAAGTATAGTAAGTTTTGGAATGAAAGATTTTACTGCCTTAATTAAGTGTGTTTCATTCTCAACTATCCAACATTTACTGCGACAATATCAGTGTCACATATATGGCTCCCAATCGAATATTTCCTACACAAGGATTGAAAACCTTCTTCTCCTAACTTGCACCCATCTTCCAATGAGAACATTGAATTGAGAAAGAGTTCTACTCACTCTCAGCTACACCCCCTCCCTTCTCACACAATCTCTCTCTCCCTAATGATTCTCAATCCTCAATATCTCTCCCATACTTCTTTTTTTTAAAGAAAAAAAACCACTCAGGGGGAGTGTGGGGTTTGGCAGACCCCTACTTGTTTATTAAATAAAATATTTAAATGGGAGGGGGGGGGGGGGGGGGACATAAAACCTTACCCCTACAAAGACTCAAAAAAATTGGGGGGGACATAAAACCTTACCCCTAAAAAAAGACAAACAAGGGAAAGGGGAATTAAAAACCCCCAACCCTTTACAAACTAAAAACCAATCAAAAAACTCTAATGTTACCCAGGCCCACTTTATCCAGAAAGATAAGAGCCCTAAGTCAAGGAGAGCTGTCTTGAAGGGACTGAATAAGACTCGAACGCTGGATGTCACACCCATAATTAGCTAAAAAATCTGCAACCTGATTTGTTTCTTTGTAAATGTGATTAAAAGAGGAGCAAATACTATCTATTCTTTTAATTTTTTGGTTCCAATACCAAGCAGACCAAGGGTGTTGACATTTTCCATTCCAAGCTTCTACAAGGGTTTTAGAATATGATTCTACCTCTATTTGAATATAACCCATAGAAAGACATAGAGTGATGCCATCAAGAAGAGCTCTGATCTCGGCAATATAGCTGGTAGTATGGTCATAAAAAGAGAAGAAACAAGCTAACATATCCCCATGATGATTTATAATAATTCCTCCTCCACTAGCTAAACCGGTATTACCTCTAGAAGCTCCATCCACGTTTAGCTTTAGGGTACCTTGAAGAGGCCGGATCCATTTTGTAAGAGAAATATATTTTCTGACTTTAGGAGAAGAAGACATAATGCCAAAAGGAGAAAAGTCCAGTCTTCTTTTAGAAGGAATTTTCCCCAGATCCGCTAGCCAAGCTTTGATTCGAGCAATAATAATGTCCGGAATCTTCCTTATAATCTTGAATCTTCTCGAGCATCTCTCCTTCAAATTTCCCATATGATAAGAAGAGGAAGCAAATTGAAAATATCATTATGATTCCTCTCATAGGCTCTGAGTCATCTCATAAGAAGGCATTGAATGGAGTCGCTGGGCTGGAGAACAATGGAGCAATACCTAGCAAAATATTTCCAAATTCTAGCTGCAAAATCACTTTGATAAAGAAGGTGAGATAATGTTTCAATATTACCAATATTACAACAAGAGCATCGACCGACTAAAGGAATTCCTAGAGATTGAACCATATTATCAGTTGAAATAGCACTATACAATACCTTCCAGCCAAAGATTTTAATTTTTGTTGGAATATTAGAATTCCATATATTCGTACTCCAATCCTTACAAGCATTATGGGTTCTAATAGAATCCCAAACAGATTTTACTGTAAACTTACCATTCAAACTGGGATTCCAAATAAACTTATCCTCAGAGTCAGAAGTAAAATAACCTGCAGCTTGCTATCTTCAGGTGATCAGGCATATAATCATTAACAAGATAAAAGTCCCAATTTCCATTAGAATCAAGCATATCTGAAATAAAAGGAAAAGACTGAGGAGAAGAAATAACATTATCAATTAGGGTAATCTCTCCAAACCAACAATCTAACCAGAAATTTATCTTATTTCCATTTCCAATTAGAGCAGTTGATTTATATATCACCTCTTTACACATTTGACTAATTTTTATCCAGGTTTTTGAAGCATTAGGACTATAAGAGGCATGCCATATATGATTAAATTGATATTTCTTCCTGAAAAAGTTTGACCAAAGGTTATTCGATTGGTAAAGGTTTCAAACTTGTTTCATCCTAAGAGCATTAGAAAACTCATTCATATTACGGATACCAAGACCCCCTTCCAACTTGGGAAGGGAACAAGTTTTCCAATTAATCCAATGACGTTTTCTAACTTCATTCGTATTATTCTAAAAAAAGTTTGCCATAATTTTGTCAATTTGAGAATTAATTCCTTTGGGCACATGAATGCCAGCAAGAAGATAGGTGGGCATGGAAGATAGGACATGTTTAATCAGAGTAAGGCGACCACCTGACGATAAGAGTTTTGCCTTCCAACCTTCCACCTTATAACAGATTTTATCAATAAGAGAATTAAAGTAGCTCTTTTTAAGGCAGCTTTTATAAAGAGGGATTCCTAGATAAATAAAAGGTAATTTTTTCCTAGGGATTCCCACCCAATAAGAAATATTATCAGGTCTCATTCTATTCATCTTATCAGAACAGTAGAAAGAACTTTTAGATCTATTTATTAGTTGACCTGAAGCTTTCTCATAGTTTGAAATGAAGTTAGAAATTTTCTTTATATTCTGCTTTCTACCATTACAAAAAATAAGAGTATCATCAGCAAATAGAAGGTGAGAAACAGGAGTGCCATACCTTCCCAATTTATAAGTAGAAGAGAGGCTTTCAGATATGTTTTTGAGACCTCTACTAAGAGCTTCTTCTGCAATAATGAAAAGAGCTGGGGACAAAGGATCACCATGACAAAGACCCCTCGAACTCTGAAAAAAACCTTGAAGTTTCCAATTAATAAGAATAGAGAAAGATTGGTTATTCAAACAACCTCAAATCAATCTGATAAATTTCTCTTTAAAACCCATCTTTTGTAAAACAGAAAAAATGAAAGATCATTCCATTCTATCATAGGCTTTAGACATATCAAGTTTAAAAATAATATTACCTCCTGAAGTTTTCCTATCAATGTCTTGCACCATTTCCTGAGCTATGCTAACATTTTCTAGAATATTCATTCCTTTAACAAATGCACTTCGCTCATCAGAGATAATGTTAGGAAGTAATAATCCAATCCGATCAGCCAAAATACGAGATATGATCTTATAAAGAAAATTACAAAGACTAATAGGTCTAAAATCTGAAAAAGACACAGGAGAAGAACATTTAGGGATTAGAGCTATAGCATTTGCATTTATTGCTCTAGGAATTTTAACAGTCACAAAAAAGAAGTTAATAGCATGAAATAAATCCGCTTGAATAATTTTCCAACAAGAATGAAAAAAATGACAAGAAAAACCATCAGGACCAGGCGCACTATCTACAGACATGCTAAAAACAACATTTTTGATTTCTTCTATACAGGGAGAAGAAGATATGGAGATATTTTGATCATCAGAAATAATATAAGGAATATGATGCAAAATATTATTATTATGAATAGCATTAATAGAAGATATCAATTTTTGGAAAAAAGTAATCGCTTAATTACCAATATCTTCCTGAGATTGTAGCCAGTTTCCTTGATCATCTTGGATTCTAGATATGCAATTACGACTCCTTCTGGATTTTGTGACCATATGAAAAAACTTTGTATTATTGTCACCTTCCTTGAGCCATTGAATTATGGATTTCTATCTCCATAATATTTTCTTCATAAAGAAGAAAAGACTACAATTCATCCTTAAGGTTAGACAATGAAGTATTTTTCACATCGTCCCAAGATCTTTGAATATCCTCTTCCAACTCAGAAATTTTACTTTCGAGATAGTTAATTTTTTGAAAAATATTACCAAAAACATCTCTATTCCAGATTTTCAAAGAGTTTTTAAGCCTTTTAAGTTTAAGGAAAAAAGAGATTAGAGGATTAGCTAAAATTGGATGCCCCCACGATTTAGAAACAATTCTAAAAAAATCCGGATGATTAATCCACATTTGCTGAAATTTGAAAGAAGGAGGGTCTTCTGGTTTGATTATTACCAAATTCTAATAAAATAGGAGCATGATCTGAAGCAATTCTAGGAAGATGTTTAACTGATGAGATATTGAAATTATTGTTCCAATCAGAATTAAACAGAATACGATCAAGACGGGCATAAATTTGATGGATACCTACCTGATTGTTGCACCAAGTAAATTTATTGCCAGCAAAGCCCATATCCATCAGACCTAACTCATTGATCATATTATTAAAATCTTCCATAGAATCGAGATTAACATCTCTGCCACCCAACTTTTCATCAGAAGTGGAAATGACATTGAAATCGCCACCTATAAAGAAAGGACCTGAAAAAGCAATAAAAGCAGCACAAAGGTCTTCCCAAAGGGATAATCTTTCCCTTCTAGTACATTTGGCATAGATGAAAGCACATCTTATAGTATTAAATTCTACTGAAGAACATCAACAATAAGCATTTGATCAGAAGATGAAACATAATTGACTTTAAGATGATTCTTCCAGAACAACCAAATCATAGAATGAGAATTTCGAACATCTAAATAAGAATCCATACCAATAAACTTGCAAACTTCAAGAAGGATATCCAATTTATTTTTTGGTTCTATAATAGCTGAAAAAACAATATGGTTAGAATTTATTCGTTGTTTTAATCTAGTTTTCGAGATGAGATTACCAATACCCCTAATATTCCAAATGAGAAAATTATTCATTAATAACATTATTGGGGTTGTTAACCAAAGAAAGGATTACTGATCTAGACCGAGTAATTCTATCAGTAGAAATTATAACTTTGTTTCCTTAGATTTATACTTTCCTGTTCTATCTTGATAAGATGAAAAGAGGTGAGAATCGAGAAGTTTTTGAGAGAATTTTTTCCCATCCTCCTTGAAGTATTGAATATCATTTAATAAGCACGGATTAATGGTAGAATGATATTCAAAGGTTTGAGAAATTTCACACAAGATATCACTCATATTTGAACACTTTTTAGATATGGGATTATCTTCTAGAGTGTTTAACAGTTTTTCCCACATACGATACTGTGGATATGGATTGGGGGAAGCATTATGCTTCTTGTTTGTAGTTTCTAAAAGACCTTTAAGTTATGATTTAGTAAGAATACTTCTATTATTTATCAAAGAACCATCTTTTAAGACTTCATCCAAAAAATAGGGTTTATAACAGTTCGAAAAAGCTGTCGCCTGTGCTTGCATCAGGCTGTTATTTTCCTCACGCAAATCATCATCTATCTTGTTGGATTCTGAGATTTTATTTGCATCATAATTAAGTTCGTTTATCAGATTGTAAGATGAATCTAAATCAAGAAAAATATGTCCTTTAGGATGAGGTGAATTTGACTTACCTGTTGTAGAGGGAGAGCCGAGGTCTATAGAATGTTTAGAATGGATTTCAGTGTCTCGCTCACCTGTAGCCGCTGCCCCATTAATGATATTCTGGTTTTCTGATCTGAGGACAAGATCAGAGGTTTCTTTTTGATTCGAATCTTGTTGATACATCTGTAATGATGGATCCGAAACGTTAATCTCTCCATGGTTTGGTTTTGCAGCGAATTGTTTCACCACCCATTGTTTGGTGGTGAGCTTTTGCATTCCCTCTTCAACATCTTTGCGAGCATCAACCACAACTTCTTTTCGATCTGGTATTTTAGATCTAGGGTTAGATCTATTTTTTATACCTGCTGCACATGAAGAGTCCTCATGACCAAGCTTCTTACATTGCTTGCAGTATTTGAACTTTTTTTCACATTCCACTGTTTGCCAACGACCATGTGTCCCTAGCCCCAACCAAATCTGTCCGGGTTTAGCTTGAGCAGATCCATCTCGATGTAGATTCTTGCTGCACTTGGTCTGGACAAAGTTTTCGTGGCTCCATCAATTTTCAGCACTCTCCCAAAAATACTACCAATTGATTGTAGGTCTGAATTGTTGAATAGATGTAAGGGAAGATTAGGGAAGCAAACCCAGACCGTAACGATGGAAGATTCAGTTTTGGAGATGAAAGATGGAGTCCATTTAAAGAATTGAAACAAAAAACCTTTGATATAAACTACCTCTTTGATCCATATCATTAGAAAATCATCCTCCGAGGTAAAACGAAACAAAAGATGTCTCGAATCTAAAATACCAACTGTAAAATCCATTTGAAGCCCCTCGGATTTCTTCATGTGAGACTTGATATCATCTAGGGAGGGACGACCATATGAGCACTTAGCCACAAGAGATAGAGCATGCGGTTTAGCTAAGGCTGTATTTTTTTCTTTTGAAAAAAATATTGCAGGCTCTCCCTCAAAAGAAGAAGGTATTTTGAGGGGAAAAGAAGGAGAAGAAGATTTGGATGGAGGTCTACCTACTATTTCCGCAAAGGAGAAGGGGGGTTGGGCGGCCGGCAAGAGGAGTCCCCCTCCTTGCCACTGGCAACCCTAGGGTTTTCCATGAAACCCTAGCAAAATTCTTCCAAAGAATGCTAACATGCACCTAAAAAATAAATTTGCTAACTTGCACCTCCAGAGAAAAAATCCTCTTGAGAGATTTTCAAGTAGGCACTAGAATATCTCTCTCTCCCATACTAGCTCTTTCTTTTTGCTCTCAATTTTCTCTCACTGTCATCCTCTCTCTAGACAACCCCCTAAGTCTAAGGCACCCTTCATCACCCCTCTTAATAACTTTAGTCTCTCCCACTTACTCACTCTCACGATCTGCAACTCCCATCTCCATCTCTCTCTTATGATCAACAATCCTCCCATGTACCGGTATCCAGCGAGCAGCAACAGTAGTCATCATCCTCCATCTTCACGCAACACACAAGGATTATTTTGGTTCATGGTTTTGGGGGGTACTGTTGAACCGAATTTGTGAGGAGGTTTCAGAGGACCTCATCTCTCGATTATTCCCTGGTCTGGGCAGTGAGGGGAGAAGGATTGTCTGCAATAACCCACTCTCCACCTATTCATCTTCTTATCTAGTTCGGTCAACAAGAAAATGTGTAGCATCAACCCACTATACATCGACTATCCATCTACAACTTGGACCAACAACCACCCATCATCCACATAATACCTCTATAGCAAGATACTAACTCCCAGCTTTGTTCTCCTATATGAAAGCAACAGTGGCAGTGCCCCTGACTCCTTCACGTAGCAGCAAGTTGCGCATCTCCATTAGCGCTTTCCTCTCCTTCTCTACGATATCAGTGGTTGAGTTCCCCTCTTTTTTCTTTTCTTTTCTTCACCTTACTATTAGTTTGTTGATCATGCAGGCTAATTTAAGTTAGTTTTTAATATTATTTTCAATCAGTTTTTATATTTGTAGAACAATTTTGATTAAATTAAAAATTGTTATACAATTTTTAATAAATTAAATTTTTTAACCAAATTTTAAGTAGATTAATTTTTTTTAATTAATCTTAGATTAGATTTTAGTTTTTATATATATATATATATATATATATATATAATATTTTAGATTGGCCTTTGTTTAAATTTCAAGCTAATTTATTAGATGTTGATAGATGATGAACATATTCAAATTTTGAATTTTTTCAATAATAATAAGGTTAATACAATCTAATTTTAGGATATTTTTCTAAATGAGTAATTCTATGATAGATTCCCATTTTAGGTTAGTTTTCTAGTTATTATTATTATAATTTTTAGTTTAGTTTCTTTAATAGTTTTAAAACTATTTTTTAGGGTTAGTCTTTTGCTTATTAAATTCTGTTTTTAAGTCAATTGTAGGATAATTAAATTTTTTTAGTTGATTTTTAAGATAGTTTGTAAGTTAATTTAAATCCGATTGTAAGATTATTTTAGGTTAGTTAAAATCTGATTTTAGGTTATTTAAATTCTGACTTTTAAGTTAATTGTACGATTAAATTTTATTCTTTTTTTATTAGGTTGCTAAATAATGTTTCTTTAGGACAATTTTTAGATAAAACTTATATTTATTCTAGGGTGATCCCTAGTGAATTAAATTAACTCTAGGCTGGAGTTGACCCTTTATCCGTGGACATTTTCCATCTTCCGTTCGTGGACGGTCTTGATAATTTGTCCGTGGACAGTCTTGATGATCTGTCCATGGATAGTGCTGTACTCCTGTTCGTGAACATTCCTGAGGTTCTATCCATGGACAGTTGTGGAGTTCTATCCGTGGACATTCTTCTGTTCCCCTCCATGGGTAATCTTGGACCTTGATCCGTGGAGTCTGTCCGTGGACGTTTCTTGTTCATGGATGAATGCCCTAAGACACCTTCCTCAATTACTTTATATTTTTTAAAGTTATTTGAGAGATTGTTCATTAAGTCCTTTAGGCCATTGGCCTTGTTCATTTGCCCTGGTGAAAATTGGGTAGCATCTCCCCCTCCCAGAAAATTTTTCAAAGGGGGAGCTTCGTCAGTCAGCTTGGACTGAGGGGGCTTATATCATCCAACTAGTCATATATCGGCTCCAGCAATTATGGCATTTCCACTACGGACTGTTGGGATTTGGGACAGCTTGTTAGGCCTGGCCCAGTGTTTAACATAGATCTGCTTTTCGGGCTGACCTATCGCAGAGTGGTAGAACCACCCTGCAGTGTGTGCACCCAGTTGGGTGCACTCTCTGTGGTGCACTCTGATTGGGGTGCACTCTGTCTGTGGGGCATCCAGTTGGATGCACCCAATCCGTGGTGCATCCTAGGCGATGTGTTTGCTCCGTGGCGCATCCTCTTGGGTGTAGCCTCTCCGTGGGACATCGTGGGGGACGTCCCTTGTCCACGGAGCATCCTTGGGGATGCCACTAGTCTGTGGTGCATCCTGAGGGTGCACCTGATGCACCCTGTCCGTGGTGTATCCTTGGGGATACACCTGCTCCGTGGGGCATCCTTGAGGATGCACTTTATCCGTGGACTTGGCAGGGTTGACTCCTCTGTGGAGGAGCAGCAAGACCCTCATTGAGGGTTCGGCCAGTAGACCGAGGCCTCATGATTGGGGCCGCTGCCACCTCAGCTCAAGTTAGGGGGTGAGTCACTGGAATCGACATTAGAGGGACATAGACCCTCCTCTTGATCGTGAGCACGTAAACCGGCCTGATGTTGACGATCTCGATTATCTTGCACGTCAATCGAAGAGAAGATAAGGAAATGATTACTCACTTTCATTTTTTTTATTCTTCTTTTATTTTTTAATTCTTCATCAAAGATGAGAGGAGAAGGAGCTCCCACCGGGCGAGCCATTTAATTTGTAAGCGCAAAATTTATCTTATCAAATTTCCTCCATTGTTGTATGGAGTTTATTGTGGGGGACTATCCTTCCAATCTGAGTAAACTCAGACTGTTAAATTACCTTCCTATATTGGGGAAGAACCTCTGATTAAGATGAAGAATAAAAAAAAGAACATAATTGAATAAAGTATATGTATTTATTCAATGAGGTTGCCCACTTCCTATGTATGCGTTATAAGTGCCTCATTGAGGTCTTTTCAAGAAAATAAAAAAAATAGTGGTCATGTTTAAGGGCTCACCTTATATTCTCCATATGGGGGAGTCTTCTCCTTTGCTTGCTTGTGTTTTGCTTGTTGCTGCTTGAAGAGGAGGAGAGGGTTTTTTCCATATTCCTTCTGTATATTCATGTGTGTTTTTGTGAGAAATACACCTTTATATATTTGAGAGAGTCCTTTTTGGGACTCCCTCTTTGACTCCCTTATTTTAGGAAATTCAAAATGGGCTCTCCTCTTAGAGGATGTTAGCTCGCAGGTCTCCCTTATCTGGGAGAGTCCTCAAGCTCAAGAGAATCCTCTTCTTTTGAGGACTCTTGTACCAGGTTTCCCCTTTTGGGAGGAATCCTACAACAATTTGAAAATGGGATATTTCATCTCATCCTTTCCTAGGATATATGACATATTCCTAATCCTATCATAATCATGGGGTACAATGTGGCATCCCATGGGATTTTAAAAGAGAGGATCCTTATCTTGGGATCCCCCCAGAGCTTGACAGAGAACCCTTTATATGAAGGAGTCTCTGTTCTATGACGATCAGATATTGACTGTCAACTGGGGACAGACTGACCTAGGTCAGTCCATGGATTTAAAGGGTGAGACCATAAGTCTCGCCCACAGATCAGAGAGTGAGACCATGGGTCTCGCCCACGGACCAGGGTGAGACCATAGGTCTTGCCCACGGACCACGAGGTTTTGCCTGTGGTTTGGGTTAGATCCAGAACATGATACTTGATCCGTGAGGATTTATCCTCACGGATGGGATAGTTGTCGGCCTTTTGGAGGCTGATGCTCAAGATTAAATACGTGAGGTTTTGGTCCTCATAGATTAAACACGTGTTAGCCTTCTGGATGTTGGCACTCAGACTTGATCCATAGCAGTTTTATCCTCACGGATTGGACATGTGTCAGCCTCTCGGAGGTTGGCACCAAGGATGGATCCGTGAGGTTTTGTCCTCACAGATTGAACATATGGCAGTTTCTTGGTGACTAACAAGAAGGATTCATCTGTGAGGTTTCAGCCCTCAGGGATCATGCACGTGTTAACCTTATGAAGGCTAACACTTAGCATGGAATCTATAGGGGTTTTAACCCTCACAGATGGGGTACATGTCAGCCTCTTTAGAGGCTGTCATTTAGGGTGGATCCGTGATGTTTATCTTCACGGATCAAACCCCACCTTTGTTTAGCAGGGTGACATGGTGCCAACCATCAGTATTTAATGCTGATAGCTAAAGGTACTACGCATGCCATAGGCACGCGTGAACCTAACCGTCTTTCCGAGAGACTGAGATCAGGTGTGTGTCATTGCACACACACCTGCGTAACGGACGGTGAGATTTCATTGCCCACAAATGCCCCTTAGGATCTGGATGGTTGGAATTGATCCATCCATCTAGATCCTGACACCTGGCAGTGACAGTAGGGTGGCATAACTGTCCTCCACTGATGGTGTTAGTGGGAAACCTACGACAGGTTCCCTGATCGAGGCGTCCTCATGATGAGGTCACCTTTACCATTATGGCTAAAACGGTGGGGAACATCCCTGCCATCTGGACCATCCATTTCAAAATGCATGGTTAGGATTAGCTAAAAGGCAACCTTTATAATGATGCCTTAGGCTTGGGGAAGACACTTTGTCTTTCCCAACCCTTCGTGTAACAACCCCAAAATCCCACAAGGCTAAAATGGGACTTTGGAATCGTCACATTTCCTTAACCTGCTTAAAAACCATGCATACAAGGCTTACTACATGAGTCTCTAAAAATGAGAGTAATAAAATTTCGATATATATATATATATAACCAAGTCATCCTACTCAAGTTTATGCTCAACGTAACCACCTACAATAAACAAATAGTCTAACATCCAACTATAAAATAATCCAATGAGCAACATCTTCTAAAAGTCTACTACAAAACTCTTAAGCCAAACAAAATATAAGCTAATAGGTGTAGCCACCCAAGCCTCTGGCTCATTCTTCGGAAGGCTCACATTCACTACTTCTTTGATGTAAGCTTCCTCAATCCATGGCTCCGTCGTGTACTCCTGCTCTAAACCTGCCAAGACAAAGTTCGGCTGAGTACAAAGGTACTCAGTGTATATAAGATCCAACCAACAATAATAATATACCTGCACTTAGTTAGAAACATATCCAATAGCATAATAACATAATCAGAGTGCGGAAGAACGTGTGCGCATATACATCATATCATCACCTTGACTCCTGTACTTGTGAGAATCTTAAACTTAGAAGACAATACTCTTATGAGCTGCTTATGCTTATGAGACCACGTGCTTGTGAGATGCTTATGCTTATGCACTTATTCAGATCATACAATGATGTAATATGCCGTTCTTGGCGGATACGGACCATGTCTAAGAAATTATATGGTTGGCATGCCGTTCTTGGCGGATACGCACCATGCTTAAGAATCAAATGGTTGACATGCCATTCTTGGTGAATACGGACCATGTCATGCTTATGCTTATTCAGAATTTCATACGTATGTCATGCTCATGCTTGTGGTCTACATGTGTGACTCTTATCTTAACATACACGTGCATACGTGCTTAAGTGTCGAAATTAACATTCGAGTTGGTAATTGCTTAGATTCCGATCTCCCACCATGGAAACTCCACTATACTGTCCCATACCAAATAGTTAGAGAATTCCCAGCTTGAGAGATTTTCCTCTAAGTTCTTACCTTCCCGACTGCCAATTTCCATGCAAGTAATTAGACATACTTATCAAACAATCACATATACATATCTTATCATAATTCATAGCACAATTCATAATCAATTTACCACCATTTCATAAGAGTATAATAGCATTTATCCTCTCAATCATTTTCACAAACACCTTGAGTACGCGTAATATGAATCCATTGCCCTTCTACATTTTCATGCATTCATCAAGCCATAAACCATCTATACAATCCAAATATCATCCATATCCACATATTAATCCCATCCTCCATACATTTCCCATCCTCCATACATTCTATCCACATTCAAATCCACATTTCCATCCACATTTCCATCCATAATTAGCTTACTTCATAGAAAATTTGAGAAAAATGCATCTAATCTCTATTCTATCATTCCTATCATATTAACATTTACAAAACATTAAAATAGAGTTAATTAGGATAGTATATCGACCTTAGGAATCCTTCCCTTGGATTCAAAATACTCCCGAGGTGATTTGGGGAAGCTTTTCAAGGTCTCCTTACAAAATCCAAGCTATCTCCATCTTCTCAAAGAAATCCCTCTCTCAAAACCCTAGGTTTTCTATCCATTTTTACCAAATTAGGTTAGAAATAGGTAGAGTATTCTGATACCCTGAAATAGGATCCCTAGTTATAGCCCCAACGGTTGAGGACCAAAAGACCAAAAAGCCCTTACTGAAATTTTGCAAAAACACGAAAGACCGAGCGATCGGTGGTTATGACCGAGCGATCGGTCGCCTACTGATTGACCGGTGGTTATGACCGAGCTCTTGGTCAAAAACACCCTCTCTGGAGAAATTCCCCATACAAAAAGGTTAACCAGTCAATAGCTACCGATCGATCGGTTGTGGACTGATCGATCGCTAATTCTGACCGAGCGATCGGTTTTGTACCGATCGATCCCTAGCGATCGGTGTTCTGCAGATTTTGACCCATCATACTATTTTGGCCATAACTTTTGACTCGTTCGTCGGATTTCGACGATTCAACTTGTGTTGGATTCATCTTTCGAAAAAAGATATTTTTGGCATTTTAAAATTTCCAAATCCTCTTTCATTTATGGACCAATTTGTCTCCAAAGTTGACTGATCTGCAATTCCATCAGACAAAACATCAGAAAACCCACTTTTGACTTAGCTTAGACTAAAATATGAAAAAACATTACATATGAACCTCGAAGAGGGTTCCAATACCTTTCTAATGGTTCAAGAATCATTCACTTCTGATAAACGGTGCTAAAACTAGAGCTTCTTAAAGTTTTGGGTGTGATATGACATCCCTCTGTTTACAAGTTTGATTAAGCCTTAATCACACTATACCAATTAGATATTAATACATAAACATAAAACATCACAAGGACTATAATACCCCTAATACTTGTAATAAAGACAAGAAAAAGATTCTGGCCTCTACACTTCGACCCAGAATTTTCTAAGTTTAGAGCTTCCTTTCTTTCTCAAGAAAGTAAGAAATTTTCTCTTTCTTTCTTTCTTCTTGAAGTGAGATTCTTTTTACCTTAATTAGGGTTAATGGGGGGAAGAACCAGTGTTCTTTCCCGATTTTTTTACCGGAAATGGGAATGAGGGTTTCATACCTCATTCTAGAGGATTGGACACCCATTTGAGCATTCCATGGATCTTTTTGGTCCTGGAATCCCTTGGAATGCATTTTTTTGCATTTCTTGGGCTTTCCTAGGCCAGGGGAGCCTAGGATGCCTTTTTGGGCCTTCTGTAATCTTCGGCAGAAATTTCGGTTCCATTACCGGAATCCTTGAGTTCTTCGTTTATGGGAAACCAGACTGGAGACTCACTGCTCGTGTTCTATAGCCATGGACAGCTTGCCCATAGGACTTTTGTCCGTGAGCTCAGAATTGATCTGTGGATATGTTCCACGGACCAACTGCCCATAGGACTTTTGTCCGTGAGCCTAAAATTGTCCACGGATGCTTTTAATATTCATAGACTCTTGTCCATGAATATTTTGAGTATCCGTGGATATTTTCCACGGATGAGATATCCAAAAGGCTTGTAATCTCGAAATTAAAACTGTCTATCCGTGGATTTGCCCACGGATACATCTAGTTCCCATGGACTTTTGTCCTTGGAGATTTTGGGTATCTATGGATATTTCACACGGATGGGCAATTCAAAGAGCCTTAACTTTTAAATTAGGAAAACATCCATGAACTCACAGGGGGCCTACTCCCCTGAGACTGAGCTGGCAACTGACGATGAGGACAATCTCGAATTATGTGGCATTGGTCACCATAATGAAAACCACTTCCCGTTGCTTTTCGGCATTCCCCCTGCTAGATGTCTCCTTCCACGAAGGGTGCAGTTATCATAAGAATAGGTGGAGGATGTATATCCTGTAGCCTGAGTCACTGCGGGGCGAGGAGCCTGAGTCAAAGTCAGGCGAAAAGCCGGTGGAGCAAAAGGGTGAAGGGACTGAGGGGTAGAGTACAGTCTCGGTGACGGTGCCGGCCCTGAAGATTGATGTGAACTAGTCCTTGCTCTTTCCTCCCCTGAACTATTGGACTGACCTTTCTCCATTCCTCTTCTCTTGAAGAACTCTTCTGGATTAGCCTCTGCTAATAATACTTTGGCCACTACCTCGTCATATGTCTCATGCCGGAACATCGAAACTTGGTCCTTGAGGTAGGCCTTCAACCCCCTCTCGAATTTCCGGGCCTTCATAGCATCTGTTGCTATCATATGCGGAGCAAATCTTGATAGCTCTAAAAATTTTGCCTCATAAGCAGCTACAGACATATTACCTTGCTCCAAGGTAATGAACTAAACTTCTTTCTTTTCTTTCATCCCGACGAGGAAGTACTTCTTGTAGAAAAAGTCCAAGAATTCTCCCCATGTTCATTCTTGACCTTGTCGGGTCAACTCCTGTGTCCTAAGTGTGGACCTTCGCCAATGGTCGGTTTCGCCTTCTAGCATAATGGCGGCCCAGGTAACCCTTTCTGCCTCTGTAGGTGATAGCACTGAGAATATCTTTTTAAGCTGTCTAATCCATCCTTCGGCGACTAATGGGTCAATGCTTCCACTAAACACCGGAGGCCTCATCCTCTGAAAGACTTTTATTATGGCTTGTGCTCTATTGGGAGGAGCAGTTATAAGTGCGGCATTAGGAGGAGGAGTAGCAGGTTGCCTCGCTGCTAGCATAGCCAATGTCTCGACTATGGATGTGAAAGTTTGGGCAAAGTCGGGTTGATCATCACTCGATGGAGTATCACCTCCATTACCTCTAGTATTGTATCTGCGACCCTGTGCACCACGCCTCATGATTACTCCTGAGGACGACAATACAACATGAGTCTAACTTGGATACACATTTATTAATAATTTCACAATTCACCTAATACATATTCACTAAGCATAGAACAATGCACACATGGTATACATAACAATAGCATAACATACAATCCGTGTTCCTAGTGTAGGACTCTAAGTTCGGTTGAGCCTCAACCGGTTTTGACTAAGACTAACTTATTAGTCTTTAATTGGAATATGACTCTTTCATAACACCTATTGCCTTGTTCAATCATGTTATCAGTTCTAAGTGACCCTAGGGACTCTAATGCCTAGAGCTCTGATACCACTTCTATCACGTCCCAAAATACCCCCAAGGAGTTAAGGGATACTTTAGAGGTGACTATTCGTACCTGTCAAACCATCCTTTAATGAACAAGGTAAACATAATACTATAACAACAATAATCAGAGCGTGGAAGCTAAAACATGAATGCGGAAGCGTGAACTAACTTTTTCTTTTCCATATAAGGTGGTCTGTATTCCAAGTGAACATATACAAAACATATCAAGTCAAAGGTGGACATGCCCACCTATAAAAATATCAAAATACAAAAAGAACTATTGAGCCTACTATGCTCAACAGTAATCTAAATAAGGCCAAACGTCGCGGTCCCTATCCTCTTGCGACTGTATCGGGATAGGAGGCTCTCTCTCCTCAACATACTCTTCCTCAACCCAAGGCTCAGGGTTGAGGGCTTCCTCGGTACCTGCCAATATAAAAGTAAGGGCTGAGTATAGAATACTCAGCGAGTACAAGCTACTAGCTAACAATAGCAATAACAATCACACAAGACAACAAGATATAGTTCATCACATCAATTTAAAACAATTAATAGCAGCATATGACAATCGCGTTGAAAGTAAAGCAATATGATAATCTTGACATGCTTGAATGAATGTGAAAAACTTCGATAAAACTCGTACTTTAAAATCATGTCTTATACTTGAACATAGTCTTTCATGTTTCTTTCAAAACTTGCTTGTCATATTTGAAAACTTGTTTCTTGTCTTGGTCTTGTTCGTGAGAATCACACATGTTTGTCTTGTCTTGCTTGGAATCAATTGTCTTGCTTGTTCTTGTCATATTCTTGACATGTTCTTGACTTGACTTGCTTGTATACTTGTGAGCCAGAGGTTAATGCCCTTGAAGTGACTTGTGAGCCGGGAATGTAAATTCCCTTCAACGAAATTTATATATAGAAAAGGTACACCAACCTCCTTGTCTTGTTTACTTGTGAGCCAGGTATGACATATCCTAGGGATATGCTCTACCCTTGACCGGCCTGATATTCGGCTTTATCATTCATGCTTATTTTTCTTGTGAGCCAAGTATGACATATCCTAGGGATATGCCCTACTCTTGACCGGCCCAATGTATGGCTTTATCCATCGTATCGTGAATCACATTATTGTTCTTGTCGTTTCTTGTGTACATATACTTTAGAAAAATTGATTCATGCATGCATGTGTGCGTGTGTAACATTTGTAGTAAACATGATGACATGCTTGAATGAGAGGATTACATGAGTAGAGCATTTAAATTTTCAATATAAGCACATGGGAATGTGGATAACATGTAGAGCATTGATCAATAAAATCATTTAGGGAGAACTACTCACTTCATGCTTTCATAATTTTCATTGATTCATTTAAATTGTCATTCAAGCATTTTATCAAACACTTAGCATGCATATCTTCATAGGCTATGTATTTAAGTTATTAGGTGCATACATTTCATCACAACATCGAGGAGGTGTGTTCATTATTTATAGAGTACCCTTCCACCATTTTTCATACACACATCACACCACATCCATACGGCATCCAATCGCCTCAACCACATCCATCCATACATCCCACTCTTTTCATTTTCCCTATTTATAATTAGGGAAAATGATATATTTCAAGAAAGTGAAAGAACATAAGAATCATTCATCATTTTCAAGAGAAAAAACCTAGGTTATTGCTAAGTGAGTTAGTAGGGTGTACTTTGATATCCAAAGCTTGATCTTGCAAGAAGACCCTTGATTGGGAAACCTTAAGCTTGATGGAGGATGATTCTAGCTTGAAATTCTTCAAGCTTGAGCTCCTTGATCTCTATTTCCAAAACCCCTCTTGGATTTTTTCCCCAATTTCTCTTCTCCTCTTTCTCCCCTCTTTCTCTCCTCTAAGTTTAGAAATCCCCAAATGAGGTTCTCCTAATAAGTCAAGGGTTTAAAACCCTCAAATTCAGCATCAACTACCGCGTGTGATCGATCGTACACTTAACTGCCATCGATCACGGGTTAGTGCAATCGATCGCACATGGATGCGATTTGTCGCACATGGATGCGATTTGTCGCACATGAACCCGAATACTTTTGTCTGATTTTCCCCTACATGCGATTGATCGCACACTCTTGTGATCGATTGCAGATCCCTGCGATCTGTCGCACCGGGCATCCCATCTATCGTATATGATCCAGAATGTTTGGGGCTAATTTCGCTTGCATGCGATCGATTGCACCTATCTTGCGATCGATCGCACTTCCCAGATTTTGTTGTTTTCCCTTATTTTCTCCCACTTTGGTATTTCGGCCATAACTTTTAACTTGTTCGTCGGATTTTGATAATTCAACTTGCGTTGGACTCGTCATTCGAAAATGAACATTTCTGACATTTTAGAATTTCTAATTTCTTCTTTATTTATTAATTGGATTACGTGAAAGGCCAATTGGCTAAATCATTGTTCATTAAGTACCGAAAGTTCTGAGGTGCTACACTTTGCATTAGAATAAATATTTTCAAAAGCTTTTAACTCATTAATAATGTTAGTGAATTTATCAAACATAAAAGAAAGAGGTTTATTTTGTTCGATTTTAAACATTTTATATTTATGGACAAATAAGCTAATTTTTTTTCTTTTACTTGGTTTGTTCCTTCATAAGTAATTTAGAGTTTATCACAACTTTCTTTAGCGGAGTCACCAGACGGGACTCTATTAAATTCTTGTGGACTCAATGTGTAATATAGGTTGCTTATAACCTTAGCATTGAGTTGAACAAGCTTGATGTCGGCTTGTGTCAATTCATCCTCATCCTTAGAAATTTGAATTTCATTAACATTTTTAGTGAGGATGTGGGGACCATTTATAATAGTTTTCCAATAATTATAATCTAAAGCTTGAATGAAATACATCATTCTAACTTTTCCAATAGTTATAGTTTTATCCATCGAATAAGGGAGGTCTAGTAGTGGATTGACCTTCTCTAAGGGTAGTTGCACAAATATTTTCCATTTTGCCAATTAAAATCTTTTCTCTAAGATGTTAAAATCTTCTAAAAAAACAGAGACCTAGTACTCTGATACCACAAGTTGCCCAAGGATTGGACCATAGGGGGGTGAATAGGGTCTAAGACAAATTAAAATTCTTTCTACTTCTTCAAGTGGAATTTCAACTTTACAAGTTTAAAAGAAATAGAAATTAGACAATTCTACTCAAACAATATAATTAAGAATGTAAAGAGAAAGGAGAGAAAATGTAAACACAAGTAGACACACAATGTTGTTCTCGAGGTTCGGTAACCTGCCTACATCGCCGTCTTAAGCTTCTCCGTTTAAGGATTCACCATGATTTATTCAATTGTCAATCTTATTTCGGATGAAGATCAAACCTTAACAATTTCTCTTCCGGGTTGAGATCAAACCTTACTAGAGAACAATCCTCCTTAGACTTAGTCTACTTTCTGGGTGGTGACCAAACCTTACAAAGCTTCCGACTTCACGGACAAGTGTCCCACGGACCACTTGATTTTACAACCTCTTGAACAAGAGAATTTTTACACTCAGATAATGCTCCTCACACGAGCTGATAAATGTCTTGAACACTTACTAAAAATCTCCCAAAGATTGGAGTTGAAAAGTTCAAGAACTTGGATTTGGGGATTTTTGGTTAATCTCTATGGATTTGAAAATCAAAGCTTGAAGTGAATGATTTTAATCATTAGAAATATTGGAGTATTTCATTTCATTCATAAATCATTCATATTTATAGCCATTGGGGAAACATCCAAAACGAAACTAGCTGTTGAAAACTAGCCATTACAGAGTATTCTGGTTCCCGCCAGATTTCATCGACTTAGATTGAGCCAAAAAAGAAAATAGTAGCACTGTGCTGATTTCGTCAACAAGATTTTTGGATCTCTACAATTTCGTCGATGAGATTTTTATTTTCTTCTGAAATCTCATCTTGGCTTGACTAATATGATGAGAATGAATTATTTGGTCTTATACCTTAACTTTATCATGATTTTGGTCTTTCTAAGGTATGTCTAAGGTCCTTATAAATATGTGCAATATTATCTAGGGATCCTAAGGTCAATCTATGGCTTTGAGCAATTCAACCAATCAACCTTTGGAGACTTTTTACAAAAGTTCTAAAATTCTCACAAGACACAAAATAAACTTTTAGACTTTCTTACGAGTCTTCGCTTCATACTTGATCTTGGATCTTCAATTTGGCTTTGTCTTCATGATCAATCTTTAATCTTCTTGATGATCTAACTTCGACTTCGGCTTTTGATATGATCTTTAATTATATTCAATGTGATCCAAAAGCTCTCTTATAGCTTGATGGAGGAATCCTATTTAAGCTTGGTTTCATTTCCATCTTTTTACCTTGGATAATGTGCTAATGCTCTTCATAAGCTGAATTTATACTTAAACTCAATAGAACATTAGTAATACAAATGTCATTGTATTATTGTGTTATCATCAAAATCAAAGATGTTACCTTAGGTCAAAAAACCTAAAGGCTAACATATCCATCCAATCATAACTCAGCCCACGGTTGTAAAAACAATCCAACCCAGCCCATGGCTGTAAAGCAATCGATTATCTTGAAACTGACATATGAGATTTCACACACACATACATCCAATTAAGAAATTCTTTCTCAATATCATACAGCAAACAAAACAATGTAGAATTCCGACTTGCTGTCGGTACTAGATTCTTGATAAATTCATTTTATATCAAAATTTATATACCTTATACTTTCAGAAAATAGATAGAAAGATGATTTTATATATTGGTTATACTATATTTATTTGTACAGAAAATACCATCAAGTTACACTAATTGTTTCTGATGTCCATTATACTACATTTATTTGTACGGAAAATACCATGAAGTTACACTAATTTGTTCTGATGTCCTGAAGATAGTACAAACACATTTTTTTTAAAAAAATACTTCACTATAAATCAAATATTATGAAATTATCAATACGACAAGTTGGGTTAGAAAGAAGACAGGTAGATCTAAATCTTTCATGTTTAAAAATATTTTTAATTCAGAAATAGAACTACTCGCAATATGTTACACAAGTTGGGACTAACGTTTTGATATGACAGAAATCATAATTACCAATTCATATTGTGAAAATCAGATCTTAATCTAGAAAAATCGTATTGATACGAGACTTATCATTCTAGAAACTAGATTTGATATACATTAAGAAATAAATAACTAGACATGATTAAATTAATCCTACAAATTTTGAATTATACTTGTTTAAATACAAAAGCAACATAAATGACTAATAATAATAGTTGTAAACTCTTACCTCATGAAGAGACAAATAAATTGAGTAAAATCAAGATCATTGGCCTCAAGAGCATCTTATTCCATGATTTGTTTCTTTTTCTTTTTCTTTTCTCCTTCCTATTCTTCCCTCTCTCCTGAGTAAGAAATGAAGAGACCAAAATGGGAGAAGAAAGAGAGATAGATATTTTATAGGTTTTCTTGTGTCTCTACAAGTGGCTAGGCCACTCATGCATAAAGCCATGTGTCCTCTAAATTGTCAAAGTGTCATACATGTAGCTAGCTTATGTGTTATTCATGTAGGGTAGGGTTTGGTTAGATGTCATACATGTGTTATCTTATGTGTCACTCATGTAGGGTATAGGCTTGGTTAGGTGTCATACATGTAGGTTATCTTAGGTAACTTATGGGGATAGGGCTTATTTAGGTAAAGCCCACAAAAACATAGACTAATAAGCTTTTGTAGGAAGACCCATGAAGACTTAGACTCTAATAGTCTTGTGTAGGTAAGACCCATAATCACATAACTCTAATGACTTTCAAGGCCCATAAAGACATACTCTAATGGGCTATTATGTATACACATGCTTTAAGTAATTTGTGTCTTTTATTTTCATATTAAAATATATATATATATATATTATTTTTATATTGCCTTTCTTTGTATATTTTAATATACGGTTAGCTTATAATATATTGATGACCACAAATATATATTAAAAAAATATGGGCCGTTATACAAGAGGTGTAAGAGGAAATATTGTTTCTGCGTGTGCATTTCGTTGGGCTTCCCTAGCTAACCACATGCCCCTTTTTTCTCTCACTATAACCTTGGTTTTTAAGAGAGAAAAATCTAACTCCTAATTTAGTGAATCTTAACCATAGTTAAAGGAGACACGATTAAGGAATCACACCCCAGACTGTAAGGTGGCATTTGGATTGGATTTTTTTGGCCAAAAATCAATTCTTATAAAATTGATTGTGTAGAAATTCTTGATCAAATAATCATTTTTTCAAATAATAGTGTACGGAGAATACGAAGTTGAGAGACTCACCTATGTATTCTCCAAACACTATTATTTGAAAAAATGATTATTTCACCATTAATTTCTACACAATCAATTTTACCATAATTGATTTTTGGCCAAAAAAATCCAATCCAAACGCCCCCCATAAGCATATAATTGACATATAATGTACATTTGCAAAAGTCCAAAATAAAGAATATAGATCTCAGCACTACAAATTAAAAGAAAATAGATCTCGGGATGACAAAAAAAAAAAGTATAGATCTTGGAGGAATGCTAGCCCTACTCTCAGTCAACTCTTACTCAGCTCTTACTCTTAGCCTTCCCTAACCACTTGTCCATTATTTAACCCGTTGATATGATCAAAGCACTTTTTCTCACCAAAGACTAGAGAGTTGGTTATTGAAGGCTGAGAGTAGGAGTTGACGAAGAGTAGGACCAGCACATCTCATAGATCTTGAGATCCATTTGGGAAGAGAATATTCCAAAATTGATTTGGAAATTTGTTTAGAATATTATACAGTATGCCTATAGTGGCGATAAATCACATTCGTGATGTCCTCTTTTCAAGTGAGATGGCATAAGAAATCCAGGTTTTGGCGATAATGTCAAAGCTCAAGGCAGAAGATACTAACAAACACTAATGACAGGTTAACCATTTAACCTAAGTACCCTTATTAATTATTAATTATGATAACGGATGTTGTCATGAGTGCTATGTTGAATAACATGTTAGTACTGAAGGCTCGGGTGTGGTCCCTAGATAGGGATAGATAATGCTAATCGTTTGTGACTCTATTCCTTTATGACCTGTTTTTTATTTTGGTAAACATGGGTATCTTGGGCCTAGACTAGTCTCACGTGATGATTAGGTAAACCCCTAGGCTACTTGGGCATCATTTATCTACCCTCCGAGTTTATCGATACTAAGGGGAGCCCAAATTCGATCTCAATTAGCCCTCCGAGTTTACTGTTTGTCCTTCAACCACTAGGCTACACTCCCAAGAGTTCCTGTTAAATGGGCTGAAAACGAACAAACCTAAATCCAATCAAATAAGAAACCCTCAATCCTAACCTACATGTTTGAACAAATGAAGAAGTAAGCCACTTGGGCATAATTTATCTACTGTTAGCTGTTAAGTTAGCAAATGGTGAGCGGGCTTGCCGTTAGTTACATCACTGAGGGAATTTAGGACCTCCCTCAAATGAGGGGCACATCTTGCTATCCCAGCTACATAACATGTTACGTACCATGCCAAGTTCACTTTAGTCTTAGTGAACAATAACATTTTCATATATATATATATATATATATATATATATATATATATATATATATGTATTTGCTAGCTCCAATCTCCTTGTTGTAGTTTTTCAGGGGTAAGAACACAAGAATTTTGTATCAAGACACGCTAGTGGAGAGACAAATGTTTATGTTTTTGCCCCTAAAATGAGAGTGCAATAGAAAGAGGGAAGCTATCGTGTTAACGCCCTATAATAGGAAAGGCTTAACTACTTTGGAATGTCTAACTACTTTTGAATGTAGGTCGTATAAAAACAAAATTAATTGACACTCTCTTTATAAGGTGATTAAGAGTTGAGATGAATGTTGCTATTACTCCCCTATAAATAATAGGGAAATTTTTTTGAGACCGCGAAAGGGCCGAGATCACCAAGAGAGTGCAGAGATGCAAGGGATTTCAGGTGGAGTCTACTATATGAATGAGGGCCCCACCTGAAATTTCATGCATCCGTGCATGGTCCCGGTGGTCTCGTAGCAAAGTCCTAAATAATATTACAGAACTCAAGCCCAACCCATGGCCTGACACAGCAACCTGAAGGTGGGCGGGTGGAGGGGTACTCTGGTCATAAATTATAACTCCTATATATTGACTCATGATTCTCTCAAGTTGTAACTGGGCCCAAGGAGCTCAAGGAATCTGGTTACAAGGCAAAAGCTTATTTGCGGTGTATCTTTTAACTCTGGTTAATAATTTTAACATTTTTTTCTAAAACCAAGGTCTTTAAGGATTAGTGAATCTTAACCATAGTTATAAAGGTATTAAAAGGGACAAGGGTTGACTTGTGGATGTAACCGTTACACCTTGAGAGAATTCGAGTCTTGTACAAATAGTAACAAACGGTTGTTTGACTTGGGGAAATATGGACAAGGATTTCAACCATTAATGGCTTAGTCAGGGATTTATTCTGAAAAAAACATCATCAATGGTAGACTGAAACCTTCTTCAAGGTCACGTGTAATATATGACCAGACCATGTTAAGAAACATAATTGGGGTTTTTGACCTTTTGTGTAAGAGTTCTCTTGGGTGGGAACCCATGGCTTCCCGGCCTTTCTTGACCAAAGTGTTCCTCATCAGTCGCGTAATTTGACTGCCCATGGAGTCCGCACTTGCGAACAAAAAAGGAAATGGTGGTGGCGGTCCTTGGTAAACATGGAAATCATCTCTACATGCAGTAGATGGTAAACAAGGGAAGCAGCCTCGGTTATTGCCACCTATAACATATTCAATGATGGCGATGTACCTCATTTCTGTTTTTCCTTATTATATACGCCCTGGCTTGTCTCTGGCGAAGCCAGAAAGGCTTATCTCGGGGTTCCATAGAATAGGTGACAAGTGGTGGCGAAGTCAAAATGGTGGGTCCCATGATTTTGACTTCTCCACCCATAAAAAGACATGTGGCGATAAGTGAGTGAGAATAAGGGGGAGAGATATCAAATGGGGAGAAGTCAAAAAATGGGGAGAAGATGAAATGACTTCTCCCCACTTGTCACCTATTCTATGGAACCCCGAGATAAGGCTTTCTGGCTTCGCCAGAGACAAGCCAAGGCCATTATATACTTTACTTACTTTTCCAAATCATCTACGAGGTTGTCACGTGTCTCCTTTGACACCCCTTAACCGTGGGTAAGATTCACCCACGCATCCTTGATTTTTTTTTTAATATTAAATTATTTTTTTTAAAATTAAAAAATTCGAGAATGGGGTCAAGATTGCCCCAGACTAATTTAGTTGGAAAGGTGGCAGGTTCCTCACCCATCAGGGCATGGAAGAAAGAACGGCCCTACTTACTTCACTACATGATCATCGCCCGATCCTTTCCACCACCCGCTAGCCCGGAGAGAAAGAGATATCCCTTAATGCCTTATAAATGGAAAGGTCTTCGAAACTATGAATCACGCTCCTCGCCGGAAAGAATTTGTGATAACTAGATTTACCAAATCCGATTATCACCGTAGAAGATTTGGCTCCTTATAAGAAGGGAAAAGATTGGCTTTGGTTATGTGGCACTTGGCGATAATTTGAGGGAGAAGTCATTTCATTTTCTCCCTTTTAAATGTCACATGCCCCATGATTTGTGGATGCCCAAGCGCCCAGCTCGAGCATCCACCAGATCAAATATTTCACCTTATAAGAATACTATAACAACCATTTTTTTTTAGTAACACCGTTTAACCAATCCTAACAAGGAAGGACTAATACCTACAAATGCATGAAATCACCTGCACCTGCATCAGGTAAGCCCAGGAAGAGACGAACACACAATAATGCTAGGAGCAAAACCCACACCTTGCATCAACTGAGCTACCGGTGCCAACTACCTACAAATATATGATCTCCCATGTTTTATTGTTGGGAAATGCTAGCGTAAGAGCATTCCTAGCAGCTTGGTTATTTTGGTGAGTCAAAACACTAAAAAATGCCAAAATGGGCCCCCAGATTTCGGTTTGGTGAGTCTACAGTATTCACCAAAGTTAAATCTTTCTCTCCATTGCTTTATTGTGGTCTCACACAAATAATAAAATAAGGTTTCTCTCTCCCCCTTCTTTTATTGTGGTCCCACACAAACAATAAAATAAAGTTTCTCTCTCCCTTCCTTTTTCGTTTTCCCACACAAACAATAAGATATTGTTTCTCTCTCTTTTTTCTTTTTTTTTTGTTAAAATGGAAAGGATGTTGGGAGTGTTTTAAAAAAGTTTCTCACCAAAATCACTTTTGTGAGTTTTGGCTATTTTGGTAAGTAAAATTGGGTGAGGCTGCTAAGCTCTTAGAGTATTCCTAGCAGCCTTACTAAATTTCACTCACCAAAATAGTCAAAACTTACAAAAAGTCATGTTGTTGAGCCATTTTTTAAAACACTCCCAGCAGCCTGACCAAAATAACCTAAACTTTCATTATTTTATGATTTGTGTCACTTCCACATTAAAAAAAGAAAAAAAGGGAGAAAAACATTTATTTTATTTGTGTGGGCCCACAAAAAAGGAGGAAAGAGAGATTTTTAACTTTGGTGAGTGTACAATGACTACCAAAGTTGGTGAGTACTATACACTCACTAAACCATAAACATCAAATTGGTGAGGTTGTTGAGGACGTTATTTAACACTTTTTAACTATCTGGCTCACCAAAATGCTCTTAACAGCTTCACCCAATTTTACTCACCAAAATAGCCAAAACTAACAAAAAGTCATGTTGGTGAGCCACTTTTTTAAAACACTTCCAGCAGTGTCACTACAATAGCCAAAACTCTCATTATTTTATCATTTGTGTCACTTCTACAATAAAAAAAAAAAGGAGAGAGAAACCTTTATTTTATTTGTGTGGGCCTACAAAAAAGGAGGGAAAGAGGGATATTTAACTTTGGTGAGTGTACAGTGACTCACCAAAGTTGGTGAGTAGTGTGCACTCACCAAATCGAAAACGTCAAATTGGTGAGGCTGCTGGAAGTGTTATTTAGCACTTTTTAGTTATCTGGCTTACCAAAATGACAAGCTAGGAATGCTCTAATGATTTATCATTTAAATATTAGGTAGAAAAGAATTCGTGTAATGGAAGCGAGTACCATTTAACTTTGATGAGTGTACAGTGACTCACCAAAGTTGGTGAGTACTGTGCACTCACCAAAAACGAAAACGTCAAATTGGTGAGGCTGCTGGAGGTGTTATTTAGCACTTTTTAGCTATCTGGCTCACCAAAATGACAAGCTAGGAATGCTCTAATGGTTTATCATTTAAATATTAGGCAGAAAAGAATTCGTGTAATGGAAGCCAGCAACATAATGGGTGCTATGTCTATACCTCTAGTGAGAGATGGTGCAGTGTTCCATCTGCATCCTTTCATGAGATTAGTCTTGGAATCAAGTCTTAGTGAGAGGGTTTTCCATTCATAATGCGGCAAGTAATTTTATAATCACAGTTATTAACTAGCTAACCCTAATACTCACAACCTCTACAACAAAAAATTCAGTTTATTTTAAAAATTCGTCAATTATTCGGATATTTTTGAGTTGCCTAATTAGTCGTGAATTATTAGAATCCTAAATTATTCACAAATTATTTATAAATTTTTGGAATCATTCTTGAATTATTTTTTCAAAATTGGCAAATGAAAATATATATATATATATTTTGTATATATCTAATTAAATTATTCAGTATAATTTTTTTTTCAAATATTTCCAAATTTTTTCAAACATAACCCTACCAAATTATTCCCAACCCCCGACTTTGGCACTATGCTCACAAGATGAATGATACATTGTACTATAAAAAGATAATTGTTATTTTAAAACAATGAGACCTGTCAATGTTTTTTTTGCCGCGAGGAGACCGCCAGCACTCCACTAGAATCTATTATAATAGCTCATAAATTAGGTGATATGTAAAGTAGCATGATGGGGTTGAAGAAGTAAGGCCGTGACATTGGTCTTGTCCTGTGGTTGTTGACACCTACCATGAGTGGTAACCCTACTAACCCTTCGCTCCTAACGTAGGCAGATAAATAATGGACCAAGCGAAGAAAAAAAAAAAAAAAAAAACCTAATGGCGTGTGATCGCGTTTAGATAGATATTCAAATTACTGATGCTTTAATTATAATAAATGAGGACAGGTCAAATATGGGTGGCGCGTAAGAGTGCTGCCCATCTGTCTGTGAATGGTTGTGCCACATGACATGCCTTTTCCAACTACCCCCATAAATTATGTGGCCATTGTTCGTCGCTTCCCAAGACAAAAACCAGCCTGGTTACTGTTTTCCAAACCGTTAGATTTTAGGAATTGCTAACTCCAATCCTCTCAATTACTAAATACATAAGTTCAAACACTTGAGAAAGATATGCTAGCTCCATATGCTCCATTTCAAACTTCATGCAACATGTGGCACTACTTTTTCTTTTATCTATAAAGTCGCTTTAAATTACAATTAAACCATTAAAATTTTTTTTTTTTAAAATCTGTTTCAAGGGTAGCAATGTCAAATGTAGCTATCGCCTTGAGAATTTGGAAGTATGTATTTGGGGTTAACACTTCTCCATACACTTTTTGGTTGCGTATTCTACTGAAAAAATGATTTTTGACTTTCCTTATAATAAGGTTAATAGTGGCGCTATTGGAACTAGGTATTTCTTTTTGGGTGTGTTTATTTGGCTAGAAAGTGGGGGAAAGTAAAAGAAAATGAAGTTTTCTTACGACTTTTTTTTTTTTTCCGTTTGGTGTGCAAGAAACACTTTCATTTTTTTTACTTTTTCTATATTTTTATAGTCCCCCCCCCCCCCCCCCCCCCCCCCCCCCCCCCAAAAAAAAAAAATTTTGAAGGTTGTTTTAAAAGAAAATTTATGTTTCTTTTTTGCTTTTTCTTTCACCCACTTTCTCGTCAGATGAACACACCCTTAGGTTGAAGTGTTGTTGTTTTTTGTTTATTTATCATGGATATGAGCTCTACTTTCATCAAGTTTTTTGGTAAGAGGTAATATAATACCTAATACTTGGAGATGTTTTATTATTTTAATGGTTTAAAAAGCAAAAGTCAAAGATCGTTTGATATTTGTATGGTTAGAGTTGTGTCTTTGGAAGACTTATGACTGGGGCTAGCAAAATCCATAATACCTAACACACACGATCAAACCTAACGTAACCGCTAATGTGTCATAAGGGTTTCCAAGCAACCAATCCAAAAGGGTTTGACTAATAGAGGGTTGATGGCCCCTTATACACCCCTTACGAAAAAAAAAAGAAGTCAAATCCATGTTTGTAGTTGGGTATTACTATCCTCATATAGTCCCACATCTGCTAGATACTGACTTTCACCCATTCCCCAACGAAATTTAGTGACATAATTTACTATTGAAAAACACTAAATTCAGGGACTGAGCATATAGCTCTAGGGTAAGTGGATCCAAAGTAAAAACTATATGTCAACAAGCAACGTCATGGACAAGAAGTAATATATATATATATATATATATATATATATAATTTAGTCACATAGTCTACTATTGAAAAACACTAAATTCAGCGAGTGAGCATATAGCTCTAGGGTAAGTGGATCCAAAGTAAAACTTTATGTCACCAAGCAATCGTCATGGACAAGAAGTAATATATATATATATATATATAACAAAACTTTAATTTAATGTTTTACTTTAATTCTCAAACTACCCTCATCTATCTATTTAAAGAATAGAATCACAGTCGATCGCGATTGAACTCAGGGAGAGTTCAATTGCACCCGCGGGTTAACACGTGTCCCATTTAACTCCTATTATCTGTGGTTAACTCCTTTCTCTCGCTCTCACGTGCATCGTACGTGCCACCCACTAGTTATTTATAATGAGAATTCTCCCATTAAAAATGTAGCATGACTTTTCTTAAATTCCCAAATTACCCTTAACATAATCATGTATATAAAGACAAAAATATTTTGTTTAATTCTCATGCTACCCCTTATTGATTTTGCTTAATTCTCATACTACCATTTAATTACATTTCTCCACGTCGTTATAACCGGATTCCATGGAGTCTGGTTACGCCCATGTGTCGCTTTTAACACCTTAACTATGGTTAAAATTTACTCACTCTTAAGGTTCACTCACCTATCTTTGGTTTCTATAAATTAGTAAACTTATAACCGGACTCCTTGGAGTTCGATTAGGCCATTGAGGTCGACATGTGTCCTTTTTAATACTTCTTAACCGTGGTAAGATTCACCCACCCCTAAGATTCACTCACTTATCCTTGGTTTTACTTATCCTTGGTTTTTAGAAAAAAAAATATATATGAAACTAAAATTTAATCCTAGTAGTTAGTGAATTTTAACGAAGATTTTTAAAATTAATATATTTTTTTTCTAAAAACAAAGGATATGTTGGGGAACCCTAGGGGTAGGTGAATCTTAACCATAATACACTTCTTAATTGTGGTTAAGATTCACCCACCCTAGGGTTCACCCACTTATCCTTGGATTTTAGAAAAAAAATATGTAAAAAAATTAATCGTAAGAGTTTGTGAATATTAACCCTGGTTAAATTTTTTTTTTTTTCTTTTAAGAACTAAGGATAGGTTGGTGAACTCTAGAGGTAAATGAATCTTAACCACAGTTAGGGGGTGTCACAAGAGACACATGGAAACCTCAAGGGCATAACGGGACTCTAACTGTGGTTAAGATTCACACACCCCTAAGGTTCACCCACCTGTTTTTTTTTTTTTAAAACTCTGGTTAAAATTCATTAACTCCTAGGGTTAATTTTCTTTTCATATTTTTTTTTTTCTAAAAACCAAAGATTGGTGGGTGAACTATAGGGGTGTGTAAATCCTAACCATAGTTAAGGGTGTCAAAAGAGACAAATGGCAATCTCAAGGGGCGCAACCGGACTCAAACTGTGATTAAGATTCACCCACCCCTAGGGTTCACCTACTTATCCTTGGTTTTTAGAAAAAAAATATTAATTTATTTAAAACCCTGATTAATATTCAATAACTCCTAGGGTTAAAAATAAATTATATTTTTTTCTTGAAACTAAGGATAAGTGGGTGAACTTTAGGGGTGAGTGAATCTTAACCACAATTAAGGAGTGTTAAAAGGGACACATGACAACCTCAGTGGCGTAGTCGAACTTCTCGCTCTCTTGGCAAAAATGCTTTGAAAGAGAACATACGTCTCGCCAAGGTCCCGCCCACCCCTTTTTTGCTATACCCAAAATGCCCCTAAAGGTATTTGGTTCTCAAAATGTCTTTACGTCATATTTCTATAACCAACGTGTCCCTCAGAAATTTATTTATTTTTATCCAAAATGCCCCTCAAGTTCTTATACTTAAAATATTATTTTCTTTTTTTCAAAACACCCTCACTAGGTCCCTCTTTTTAATCTCTCTCCCCTTCCCCCACTCTCACGTGCATTGCACTGCCACCCCACTAGTGTATATATATATATATATATAGGATTTTTTTTTTGTTACAATCATGTAATTATTTGGTCAGCTCTAAAAAAGAATATTTTATTAAGAAATGCTAGCACCCGTCACAAGCCTCCTCAGACACAAGGTGGTGGCAACAGGTGGTAGCACATCTCCTGTTATAGACACCACGTGTTACACCCACATTGCATCTGTGGAAAAAAATCCACTAAGTGCGTCTGGTACGGCACACTTCTATTGTTTTATTAATTAAAAGTGAGAGAAAATGAGAAAGCAAGTAGAATCGAGGGTGTACTTTTCTATGAGCATACATTTTTCTGTATAAACATGGTTTAAAATTAAAAATACCATCGACATTATCATTGTTGATATAAGGCAAAAATTTAATGTTTTAAAAAAGGCGCTTTGATCTCATTTCTTACTTCTGAATTTTTTGCCTCTTGATTCTCGATGCTTTTACAGACTCGAAGGCATAAGCTTTTTTAGAACTGGAATATGTATTAAGGAAAACTTAATTATTTTAGGCAGAGGTTTAACCTACAGGCTCATGTACATCATTCCTTCAAATGAATAAATTAATAGCATTTTACCCAAAAAAAATTTTCATTGCTTTTCATTTTTACTTCTCACTCTGATAATTATAGGCAAAATCATAATAATGATCCAAGAAGTTTGGATTAATTGCAATCTCTATACAGTGATGAACCACCTAAGAAAGAGGGCCAAAACCTGCAAGGGATGTAGATCTTTTGTGACCTCAAACACATCATAGTAATGTAGGTGTCAACTAGTTTTAGTTGGTAAAATCTTTTGGCATCATACCAAAGATTTGGGATCGAATTCCCACCTATATCAAAGTTGGGGGGTTTATGGGAGAGGGAGGGCTAACCCTCATTGTGTAGCTCATAGGTCAATGTGACCTCCAATGAACAAAAAAAAAAAAAAGCACATCATAGTAACAGGCTCCAAAAGAGCAAAGAATAATCATGATCTTATAGAGACTAATCAGCCCATTTGTCACCTAATTTAGGCGACAATTTATGTTGAGAAAAGTTTTAATAAGCAGCTTCCTGTCTTCTTCAAAAAATAATTACATGAAGATATAATAAGCCGCATAGTACGCCTCTTATTTTGAAATTAGATGAGGGAATTTATAAATAAAAAAAATTGTCGACCCCACCCCACCGAGGAGTTCTAACTATTATACGGCGTTAATTATACGATACCAGTGATAATGATGTATTTAATCATGCAGTTAGGGAGTAATCTCGAGAAGGGTCGAAAGAACATTGCAGCCATTTACGAAATTTTGGTCTATATATCGGCTTCAATGAATTATTAAGAAAATTCTTTCATCAGCCTTAGAAAAGTATGTGATAAAACTACATTATACTGATCCATCGCGCTTATATTGATCTCAACTGTTCATCAATGGTCCAAAAGCTCGAAAATCGCACTAAGATGATCTTCATGTGTATTATCATAATACATTCTGGATGGTTTAATCTGTATTTTGTGTAATCACTAAGCAGCTAGCCCAAGAAAGAGCATTGTGTTGGTGGTATATTATTATTGTTATTTTATTATTTATGACTTACGGTGTCCCCACCTATTAGGATAATTCTCGAGGGTGCGTGCAGGGGCGGAGCCAATCGAGGGGGCCATGGACCCCCTAATTTTTTTATAATTTTTTTTATTATATAGTATTATAAAAAAAATTAAAAATACTATTTTCTATATATCCCAAAAATAACCTTAGCTAGTTGACAATGAGTAAAGTTTGGGCTTTTTATATGTATGATGTAGAAAATTTTTAAAAATAACTAATTTTATTTAGTATAATAATTAATTTTATTTAGATGAGTGATTGCGCATTCGGCTAGTTAGCCAAATGCTAGTCCACGTGTCCCCTTTTAACACTCTTTTTAACTTAACATGGTTAAGCTTAATTAAATTAAGGTTCATAATTTTTAAAAAAACCAAGGTTTGATGGATGAACCTTAGGCTGAGCAAATCTTAACCATAGTTGGTGGGATTTAAAAAGGGGCGAGGATCAATGAGAACTGACATTCAACTACATAGCTGAATGCACAATCTGCTATTTTTTTCCTTTTTATTCATATAATGACTCTCTCGCATGGGGCATGTTATTGACCCTTTCATTGGAATATAATATTAACTAATTTTATGACCATGATGGATCCATTGGCTAGCTGATCGAATTTTTCCTGTCTCTCATCAGACCAAAATCATCCGGCCTCCACAATTTGGGTGACATGGTGATAAAAAGGGAAAAAATATCAAGTGGAGGAGAAGTCAAAAAAACAGGGGAGAAAATAAAATGACTTCTCCCCCTTTTATCACCACATGCCGGATGTTTTATGGAGGTTGGATGATTTTGGTCTGACGAGAGTCGGATCAAATCCGGTCCCATTGGCTAGTACTCAAAATCTCAGGAGGATAGCCCTCAGCCCCATGCTCCATACCACCTAATCCTATAATTTTTTTGATACATGTATTTTAGCCCACAATTAAAAAAAAAAAAAAAATCCTAGCTCTGCCTTGACTGCGATTCAATATCCCACAAATCATGTATAAGGACGTGGGCTTGAACTCCGTACTAATGGGAGTATCCCATTGCCTTTTAGCCACGCAACACACATACTGCGAATGTTTGTGTGTGCTGTGTGCATTGTTCGTACGTGGATGGTGTGACCAGCCGGGTAACTGCAGGCATACAAACAAGTGGGGTGGTGGCTAGTCTACTCACCAATTGAAGAGAACACACGGAAAATGACAACGTAGTTGCACTCAGGGGCGGAGCCACATGGGGCCCGGGGGTTGCCACGAAATTTTGACAAAAATGAAATTCCTATTCTAAGTATTAGTGGCGTGGGAGAGGGACGGAGCGAGGGGACAAGAGGCTTAGTCCCTACACTTATGAGAAAAATATATATTCCTTACAAACGGACACAAATAGATATGATGATCGCGAATTTGGCCCTCAATTTTTCTTCTTCGGGGGACTACACTCCCTAGCCCCCATTGTTAGCCCCATGCAAGAAAATCGTGGCTCCGCCCCTAGTTGCACTTGCACTCTATGTGAATTATAAAATACGTGTTTTTAATCGTAGAGAGCAAGTAGAGTATTTTAGAAAAATGCTAGCAGTACTCACTTACACTGCAAATCACCCCAGAACATGACATTATACATTTATACTAATTACTTTTACCAATTATTTGTAAAATCATTGAGGGCATAAGCTTCAATATTGTTGTTTTTAGCATGGGTTACCAGTAAAATAAGATACAAGCGTAATGTTATGTTAGTGATTTGAAGCGTAGGTTATTACTGTTAGCACATCCCTTATTTTTCTAAAGAGATTAAATATGAACTGGACTTTTGGATTTCTACCATTTTCGGAGGTCCCAAAACATGCTTATTTCATGAAGGGTTTTTTTGGTAAATATTTAATTGATGTGAGGGTTTTTTTTACCATATATTTTTGTTTATCTATATATTCCTCAATGTTTTGAGAGTTGGGACTCATTAAACTATATTAATTTTGATGAGGAGCTCTATTTTACCGCATTGAAGCGGAGCTCCCCTTTTTACAGCATAACACATTTGTAATTACTAAGCTCTCCTTGGGTAATCTTTCAACACACCAAAACTACAAAATTGATTCTTGGATAGTGTAAAAAGCGCTTAATGTCGTGATGCAGAACTCCTCTTTATATTTAATCTGTAATTAAACTCTTTTCTAAATTCATGGTGAAGTATTCTTATAAAACAAAAAAGAGAAATCTTGAAAAATAATAGTTAATGCTGTGTTTGGTTGTGTTTCTATGGGAAATCTCAATGGCAAGCAACATATAGCTGTTTAGATGGTAAAAAAATATTTTTTTGGCTCATTTTGGCTCATATGTTTTATGGACCCGGCATGAGATGACACATAAATGAGATCGAACACTCGCTTTCTTTATATCTGTCATGCATGAAAAAACAAACAATAGAAATTGATTAAGAAGACAAAACATGTTACACTTGTTACGAAGAAAACCAAAAAAAAAAAAAAAATTTTGTGTAATTATTTTTCTCTTAATATAAAATAAAAAAGAGCCGACTAAGAGGATTTAGCCACATTGAACAAATACGGTGACGATATAAATGAGGATAAGTAAATTAATGCATGTTGAAAGCTTTAGAAGAGTGACGAAAGGATCAAAACATGAATGAAATTCTGCAAAAAGTCAAAAACTTTTGGAGTGGTTGTTTGGACTTACCCTTATGGGTTAGCAGCTACCTTAAGTCTGACTATGTGTGAGTTTACAGTGTGGTGCATTACATGATAACATTTTCATTAAAAAAAGAATAGTGTAAAAACATTTCACAATGTACGATTTGTTGAATTTATTAGGGAAAATGGTTAGCTTACCAGCGGTTGCCATCATGTAACAAAATGGCCTATTTTCATTGGTCCACACCCAATTTTTTTAACACTCATCAACAGTGATTAAAATTCACTCACCCTTATGCTATGTTTGGTTGCCGAGAAAATTGATGAAAACATGGAAAAGAACAGAAAATTTTGGATTTTTAATACAATTTGTAGTTGAGTTTTGTCTAATTTTCTTTTTTTTTCCATGTTTTTACTTATTTTCTCGACAACCAAACATAGGGTTAGGGTTAAGCAATCCAACCTTGATTCTTAAGAAAAATAAAAATCTTTACTTTAATTTAGTTAAGTTTAATCAAGGTTAAATGAGGATTTAAAGGGATACGATGAAACAACGGTAACTTAAGTAGCGGACCCACATGGTCTGCTAATCACTGCTCATTTTTTAGTAGAATATAATGATGAAATAAAATTAGTGTTGTCAATCCTAAAAATTTGGGACAAGACAATAGTAATGAGGATGATTAGGACGATTTAACTTGTTTTAAGGCTAAGAAATCGTTTTAAAAATTCAACAAAACACAACCTAGATTTCAACATCACACCTCTATAATTGTTCAATTGGAAAGAAGTATATTCCCATAAGGAAAGTGATGAAAAACTCTCAATAATACCTACTATCGAGAGCTTGACCCTTGGATCAAACATCCAATGGTTATGTGTGCACTTTGCTTTAAATGATGGGCTCCACATAATGTTTAACACTATTGAATTTTTAATCTAGTGGTCTAACACTCCATAGTAAGTATTATGGAGAGTTTCAAATCACTTCCCCTTAAGGAAAGAATAAGGATGATCAACAATGGCTGTTGCACTATTGCCAAAATATGGTGAAAAAGGAACCCCATCAACCTAGTCTTAATTTGACAATAGATACAATAGTATAGTCTCGGATTTACTTTGGCTGGGTCAGGGTAGACGTAAACACCCTTTTAACTACCATGTTAGTACTGATAAGTTTTAATACGTGTTGTTAAAATTTTATTTTTCTAAAAGATCAGATACTTTAATCATACGGATTAGTAAATCTTAACAACAGTTAAAGGTGTTAAAATGGACACATGACGATTAGATAAGGCAGTGTCAGAGCAAAATACTGTTAGAGTAAATCCTAAATTCAATATTATTGGATGATGTGGCACTTTCTCTTCCATATTTGGACGACAATGCACAGGGCTGCACAAAGCCCGATTGGCCTGTTGGTGTGGCTCGGTTCAGCCTGAGATCGGCTCGAAATTTTGGACTCGAACAAGCCAAGCCAAGCCTAAAAAAAAGCCCGAAAACTAATTCAAGCCAAGCTCAAGCCCACCCCTATGCGGCTTGGCCCGGCTCGAAGCCCAGCTTGATTGAGGTTCGGCTTGGCTCGAACTCAGCTCGGCTTGAAAATTATTTTAAAAAATAAAAAAATATATATATTATTTATATATATCATTATTATATATATAAATAATATATATAAAAAAAAGGGATTCAAGCCAAGCTCGAGCCAAGCCAAGCCTGGCTTGAGCTTGAATCAATTCTGGCTGAGCCGGGCTTCAAGCCAATTTTTTTTTTCGGACTGAGCTTCGGGCTGCATAATCAAACCTTTTTTCATGCCAAGCCGGGCTTCGGCCTCGAGTATACTACTTCAAGCCGAGCCGGGCTTGGCCAAGCCCGGTCAAGCCCGGCCCGAATACAGCCCTAACAATGCAGAAGTGGGACTCAATTTGGAATCTTTGAGGTGTGACAATTGAAAGTCCCACCATGGTATAAACCTACCACCATTGGATTTTAAATAAAGAAACAAAGCCTGTTGGGATACATTGTCATTTTTTCTTTTATTTCATGTTTTTAAAAATCGAAAACAATTTTTAATTGCCAAAATTTTTAAGCAGAAAATACGATTGACATTATTAACTGACATTATTAACTGTTGTTTTAAAAAAGGAGAAACAAAAAAATACATTTGGTTAAATATGATGAAAATAATAATTTAGGTAAATAATTTCAGTCCATGATGGGTGGTGGTCGTTGGAGGTAGTGGGTGAGTGCTGGTGGTTGATGGTGGTGGTGGGTGGGTGGTTGTGGTGGTGTTGGTGGCGGGGGATGGTGGTAGTCAGTGATTGGTGGTGGCGGGTGGTGGTTGGTTCGTGGGGTAATGGTGGTGGGTGATAGATGGTTGGTGGTAGTGGGCAGCATTCATTGTTTACTATTGTTTTCTATTTTTAAAATAAATGTAATAGAAATCTTTTGTTACATTGATTTTCAAAAATTCTTACTAATTAAAAAAAATGAAAAATAGAAACATATTTACTAAATACCACTAGGCGCAGTGGGATGTAAGTGAGAGAGAGGAAAGGGAGAGAGACTGAGAAGAGGGATCCTAGTGAGGGCATTTCAATAAAAAAATTAAGAAATATTTTGGATATAAATACTTGAAGTACATTTTGGGAAAAAAATTGTGAGAGACACATTACTTATTGAAATATGATGTTGGGACATTTTAAAAATAAAAAAAACTTTAGACATTTTGGGTATAGCAAAGAAAGGGGGCGGGCGGGACTTTGGCGACGTTTTTCTTTTCAAGCATTTTGCCAAGAGAGTTAGGAGTCCGGTTATGCCACTGAAGTTGCCATGTGTCCCTTTTAACACTACTTAACTATGATTAAGATTCACTCACCATATGGTTCATCCACTTATCCTTGATTTATAGAAAAAAAAAACTAACCTTTGGGCTAGGGATGTTAATCAAAGTTTAAAAAAAATTAATTAATTAATTATTTTTTAAAACAAGAATAAGTGGTTGAACCCTAGGGGTCGGTGAATCTTAACCACAGTTGGAGTCATGTTATGCCCTTGAAGTTGCCATGTGTCTCTTTTTGACACCCCTTAACTGTGGTTAAGATTCATCTACCCCTTAAGTTCACCCACCTATCCTTGATTTTTAGAAAAATATTAATTTTTATAAAACCTAGTTGAAATTCACTAAATCCTAAGGTTTAATTTTTTTTCTTCTAAAATTCAATGATAAGTGGGTGAACCTTAGAAGTTGGTGAATCTTAACCTCAGTTAAAGAGTGCTAAAAAGGACACATAGTAACCTCAGTGGTGTAATCAAACTCCAAGAAGGCTGGTTAGAATCCTAGAAAATTTTAAGCCTAATAGATAGATGAGTGAGAGGTAATATGAGAACTAAACAAACATTTAATTAAGTGTTTGACTTGTATAATGATTATGATAAGGATAGTTTGAGAATTTTATAAAATTTCATCTACATTTTTAAGGGCTCATTATGCAAATGATAGTTTTGAAATTTTACAAAATTTCATCGTATTTTCAAAGACTCATTATTCAAATGGTAGTTTTGAAATATCAAAAGATTCAATCAATGTCTTAAACATGATGGATCCTCTTTATATATATATATATAGATAAAAATATTTTTTTTAAAAATCAAAATTTTATTTTTTTAAAAATGGGAGTAAGTGCAACCAAACCAAATAGGCCTAAATAATTAAGAGTTCATCATCCATATTCAGTCGATCCAAACCCAACCCGACCCCAGGAGTAACAACTCGATAGTAGGGGGTGATATCGAGCAAAGTCGAACCGAGTAGTGGTATATTCAAACTTATTCGTTTATTAAATAAGCTCAAAAATCAAGTTCAAGCTTGACTCGATTATTAAAATAAACGAACTTAGCTTTAGTAGCTGAACTCGAGTAGTTCACGAGCAGTTTCATTTATTCGATATAGTTATTTATATTAGGAAAAAAAATTATTTTATTATCCTAAGCAAAGAAATCGCGATATTAACTAAAATTTTAGTATAATATTTTAATTATATAAATGATATTCTTATCATATAAAATATATACTATTAATCTTTACTAGTATATAATAAACATACATAATTTTAATATTTAAAGAAAATAAGTATATTTTAATAAGTTAATATATATATATTAAGTGCTTGTTTACTTAAATATAAGCACAAGCTGAGCTCGAACTGTGGTTGGTTAACAACCCCTTCTCCATAGTCTATGCTAGTCCACAAAGACGCCGGGTTTGAGCAGTCAGATAAAAGATGACTGTAGCAGAAACACCTTTAGTGGTCAACGCGGAGAACGGGAAGAAAAAAATTACAGAGGCGTAGTTAACTAGAGTCTTAACCATAGTTAAGAGGGAGGTTTGTTTGACTTAGTCGAGTCAGGTCGGCGGTGGAGCGTTCGGAGCTGCAAACATAAATGCTTCATCTCTCCCACGCACTTTTACAGCCTCTCTCCAACCATCATCGTTTCTCTTTTGAGTCTCTCTGAGTCATAGAAGAGAGAGAAAGAAAAAGGGAGAGAGAGAGAGAGAGGCTTTTTGACTCTAATTCTCGATCACGAACCTCCATTCTAGGGCAAGATATTGTGGTGAAATCTCCTCCGTTCGATTTTCCGGCACCTGCGTACCGGCGAAGCTTCTGTAACCATGGAGTCGAGTCCTGTGAAATTCTCTCCGATCGATCTGATGTCTGCGATTCTTAAAAGAAATTCGGATCCGTCAAACTTGTCGGATTCCGGTACGGCGATTTTGATTGAGAATCGCGAGTTCGTGATGATCTTGACGACTTCAATCGCGGTTTTGATTGGCTGTATGGTTGTGTTTGTGTGGCGAAGATCTTCTGGCCAGAAGTCGAGCAAACTTGTTGAAGCTCCGAAACCATTGATCGTGAAGGAGGAGCTGGATCAGGAGGTCGATGACGGGAAAAAAAAGGTTACGATCTTGTTCGGTACCCAGACTGGTACTGCTGAAGGATTCGCCAAGGTTAGGTTTTGATTTTAGGCTTTTTACTATTTCCGATTCGATTCATTGTTTAGAGTCTGTTTGCTTGATTGTTTTTGGAAAATTTGTTATGATTCAGGCACTCGCCGAAGAAGCGAAGGTCAGATATGAAAAGGCAACATTCAAAATCATTGATATGGTAAATTTTGACTCTTTTACATTTTTAATTTGAATGTTTCTACTTGTTTGATATTGAGAACATAGATGTTAATGAGCTCATTTGAATTATCCTTAGGATGATTACGCCACGGATGATGCAGAATATGAGGAGAAATTGAAGAAAGAAACTTTGGCATTCTTCTTTCTAGCAACGTACGTTATAATCGTTTTTTCTCATTTTGCCCTGCTCTTACCTTTTTTTTTTTTTTCATTATTTTAGATTTTTCTTTTTCCGATGTTTAAATTTGGTTAATTGTATGTGGACTATAGTTATGGAGACGGTGAACCGACTGACAATGCTGCAAGGTTTTATAAATGGTTTACAGAGGTAAATTTGATGAATTTTAGTGGATTATGGCTTTGGTTTTCTTCTGCAATGAATGTGGTGACTGATTTCTGATCATTTGATTTTGTATAGGGTAAAGAGAGGGGTAACTGGTTCCAGAACCTTCACTATGGGGTGTTTGGTCTGGGAAACAGGCAGTATGAGCATTTCAATAAGGTTTGGAACGGAAAATAAGTTTAAGTTTATAATCCATTTGTTAAATTTTCAATTATACTGTCTTTTTGTGGTTTTGATTAATGTTTGATTTACCTATTGTTTGGGGAAACAGGTAGCAAAGGTGGTGGATGAGATCATCGACGAGCAGGGTAAATTTTCATGATGCCCTTTTGATGGACATTTTAGACTTTGAAATAGTTTTCTTCCATTTTGTGATGCTTCATTACTTGACAGTCAGGTTATTGTGAGCATAAACAGCTTCTTAGACTTGATTAAGGGTACTAAATTGCTCTTTTGATTGCTTATTATATTGAATTTGAAGTTATCAACAAGAAGTAATCAGTAATAACATGCAGATTGGTTTTATTTTCTGTCTCAAAATTTCAACTACTTATTGATGTTATGCATGCGTATGCAGCTTTATATGGATTCTTTCACCATCTTTGTTGACACCCTGAATTCTGGTGTTACGATAGATTTCATTTCCTATTTATTTATTATTTTTTCTATGTAGTTTCAGTTAGCATTTATCTTAATTGAAATCTTCCTATGAAATGGTAAGTTTACATCTATAGATTTTCTTGTTATTTTGATTTATAATACGACCCATCATATATGATATTACAAAACTAATTATAACCCTAATTAATGCATAAAAGTTTAACTCCTTAATCATTTTATTTAGGATGTGCTACCAAATCTAGGGATCCCATAATTTAAGGATGCTCAGGACAGCGATCATTATTTTACTTGTGTCACACTTAGAAACACACCTGTGCAATAGTGTTTTTGGGATACTTAAAATTTCTTGGGAAAGTTGTGTTTAATACTTTAATATAACCTTTATGGTGGTTGATCTTATGCTCGTATTTGTTTACATTAGTCCTCCTTCAAGGTCATCATGCTATTTTTTCTATTTAATAGGTGGGAAGCGCCTTGTCCCAGTGGGTCTTGGAGATGATGATCAGTGCATGGAAGATGACTTCACGGCATGGTGTGAACTATTTCTATCACCATTTGGATATTTCTGCATGAACCTTACTTCCCTTATTTTCACTATTCTCTCTTTTTTGGGCTAAAATATTTGACTCTTTTGATATCAACTATTTCTCTTCTAGGCGAGAATTATTATGGCCCGAGTTGGATCAGCTACTTCTGGACGAAGATAATTCAACAAGTGTTTCTACACCTTACACTGCTGCTGTACCGGAATATCGAGTCGTATTTCATGATGATGCATCGGTACAGGAAAATAGCTGGAGTAATGCAAATGGTCATGCTATTCATGACATTCAACATCCATGCAGGTATTGAAGAAAGTTATACCTTCTGGATTTCAGGTTAAATCTTGTTCTCATATTTGTTTCTGCTGTAAACTGAAATATGTGATATTCTATGCATAAAGAGCTAAAGTGGCTGTGAGAAGGGAGCTCCATACTCCAGCTTCTGATCGATCTTGCACTCATCTGGAATTTGACATATCAGGCACTGGACTTGTGTGAGTTTCCTTGCTAAATCTCTTAGATGAAAACATATGAATTTTTTCTGTTTTATTACTGTACTTCCTAGTTTGTTTCTGATGAAAAATGTACAATTTCTTTTAAAGAACTAAATTATTGTATGTTATCGGTGTAGTAGCTCCGTCATTGTTGCATTGCTCATCTATTTGTACTTGTTTTATCCATTTCCTCAGATATGAAACGGGGGACCATGTTGGTGTGTATTCTGAGAATTGTATTGAAATCGTGGAGGAGGCTGAAAAATTATTAGGTTATCCATCAGATACTTGCTTCTCTATCCATGCTGATAAAGAGGATGGCACACCACTTAGTGGAAGCACCTTGCCTCCTCCTTTCCCATCTCCCTGCACTTTAAGATCAGCACTGACCCGATATGCAGATCTTTTGAGTTTTCCTAAAAAGGTTTGTTTGTTTTCTCAAAGTCCAATTTTAATACTTTCATGAGTATTATTGTTTCATGAAATCTATGTGTATTACTTTGATGAATATGTGTATGAATGTGTATTGTTTTCAGGCTGCTCTACTTGCTTTAGCTGCTCATGCTTCTGATCCAAGCGAAGCTGATCGATTAAGATTTCTCGCATCTCCTGCTGGAAAGGTTATGAAATTTCCTACAGAACTCTGATATCTGCCTGATCTTATGGATCTCCTTCTCATGTATAGGTTTCTTTCTCTTTGCAGGATGAATATTCACAGTGGGTAGTTGCAAGTCAGAGAAGTCTCCTCGAGGTCATGGCTGATTTCCCGTCAGCCAGGCCTCCACTTGGAATTTTCTTTGCAGCAATAGCCCCACGCTTGCAGCCCAGATACTATTCAATCTCATCTTCCCCAAGGTTCAAACTAAATCTGCAGCATTTGATGTTACTATTACTAGCAGTTTTCATGATGCACATTTGGCACATATGCAGCCTGAAACCAATCTAGGAGTCCCAATTTAGGAAATCTATTCGAAACACCAACTTGGCCTGATGATTGTAACCATAATTCTATTACATCCTGTTGGATGATCAGAGAATGAGGCAAGCAGTTGACAGAAAAGTGTATAGAGAAGATAGTCACAGCGATCCGATTGAGCTGAGTAACATATCAGATCTCCTTCTCAACAACATGTTCAGTGTGTGCAGTTAGGATCTATCTGATGGATACCTCTCTTTTCAAGAATAATAAAGATGTTCAAATTTAGTAGGAGAAAGCGGAAGAAAATTGTTAAGAAGATATAGAGATTTGTGCCTTTCGAAATGTGTAAAGAAATCCTAATAGGTGTAAAGAAATATTTCTCAAATAGATATCTTAGGAAAGCGAATAAACTCTCATGCATCACTTGCCAAACAAATCTGTAATAAAGGAGGTAGCCTGGTCGCCTCATCATTTTTCCTTGGCATAAAGTGATAGCATCCCTTTTACACATTGTTTGCTTATTTGCTTTTATCTGTATTCTTAGAAATGGAGTCTCTTGTTTCCCGTACTTATTGTTTGCAAATGTTATTTTACAGGATCGCATCATCCAGAATTCATGTCACATGTTCATTAGTGTATGAGAAAACACCAACAGGACGGATTCATAAAGGAGTATGTTCAACTTGGATGAAGGTACTTACTTTTTATACACGTTATATATGTTAAAGAGAATGACAAATGTTGTGGAATATTAAGAAAAAAAAATTGCGTAAGCTTGAGAAAAGTTTTAGCACCCCCGGAGAAATTTTGTCTGAAGAACCATGATGATATCTTTGCATTTCATTATTTTTAGATTCAATTGGAAATGGAGAGTATCTTAAATTATCTTGGGATAACTAGTTTTTTTGGGATTGCCCAATTACAGAGATCATTTGATATATCCAATACTTCAGATTAGGTACCCATATCACTCCCCCCCTCTTTTTTTTACCCATTAGTGCTGATGTTAGAATAATCAATATAACTCAGCAGACTATATTTAATATGGCATTTGACTATATAGTGGTGAAAGTTGTGGATTTGTATCAGTATATGTGTGTATGCGTGCAAGTTTTTCTTATGATGTTTTACCTCAGGCTTAGATTTTCTCTTTTCTTGGGTCTGTTTCTGTGAATATGATTGTTTTTATCTTTCCATTTCTGTTCTTTGAAATTAACTAAATAGTGGTAATTCAGTTAGTGGGTTATCCTCTCTAGTCGTTATCACCAACCAGGAGTCCATAGATCTATGCCTGCATTTTGATTATGCTTCTTTTGTTTCCAAGCTCAACTTGTTATTCTATTCTTGTGGGCATCTTTTCTCTGAAATTGCCTGTTTTCATCGAGTTGTGATGTGGTATTTTGCTTTCTGCTATGAACATAGATTTCACAACCAGTTTCTAATTTTGCCTCATTATATCTGATTGGAATTGTCTTTTCTGCAGAATGCTGTGCCTTTGGAGGACCATTATGATTGCAGCTGGGCGCCCATTTTTGTGAGGCAATCCAACTTCAAATTACCTTCAGATACTTCCTTGCCTATTGTTATGATTGGCCCTGGCACAGGATTGGCTCCTTTTAGGGGGTTCCTGCAGGTTGGTAACTGATGGTCATGAGGTTCAATTTTTAACTTTGTGTAATTCTCCCATACTCTGTTGAAATGGACTCAACTGAGAGAGATTTTGTTTTTCGTTCTTTAAGGAAAGATTAGCTCTGAAAGAAGCCGGAGCAGAATTGGGACCTGCCATCTTCTTCTTTGGATGCAGGAACCGCAGAATGGTAATGCATATCATCGATTATTATTATATGATTATCTTGAGATGCTCTATCTCGATTCCAAAATTTTGATATTTTCTATTTTTGCAGGATTACATTTATGAGGACGAGTTGAACAGCTTTGTCGAAGCCGGCGCACTCTCTGAGTTGGTCCTTGCTGTCTCTCGCGAAGGACCCACCAAGGAATATGTGCAACATAAGATGATGGAGAAAGTAAGGAACCAAATGTACCCACCATAATTTGTTGGGAAATAAGAATTAGGTTTTCTTTATATTTAAGATGCTAAGGATGTGGTTGTTTGTTATCCAGGCCTCAGATATTTGGAACATGATCTCCCAGGGCGGTTATCTTTATGTGTGTGGTGATGCCAAAGGCATGGCCAGGGACGTCCATCGAACTTTCCACACCATTGCCCAAGAACAGGTATGTCAAACAAGGGAAAATCTGAAGTCATAATTTTACATATGGTCTTCGTGGTGTATGAAAGGCATCATTGAAATGCAGGGCCAATACCCACCTACCTATGCCAAAAGCTACCCGATTGAACGGTTATTACCGTCTGAATTCCTCTAAATATTTTATTTCCAGAAAGAATTTGGAAATTTTTACAAAAAATTAGAGAGAAATGTCTATGGATGGCTACAATCATTCAGTTGGATTTTGTTTAATATGCCTTGCACATGAACATGTGGGCCTACACTGCCTATAGTTTTTCTTTGAGGTTAAAAAAGGTCAGAATCTATGGGCAAAAACATATAAATTTAACCAATTATTAATAGAAGGTAAGCAACTTTCTGTTTTGTGAACATGGTGTCAGAGCACAATTATCAGATCACATTGTCTTTTGCTTAGGAAATGTGGTTCCTGCATTTGCCGCTCCCTCAACAAAAAAGAGTGTCACAGGTTCTTTGTTTTGTTGTGAAAATTTTGGTGCCAAGCACATGCCTTTAACGAACATCTTGTTCTTCTCTTGCTGTGTAAGCTGGACAAGGATGTGCAACTTCATGGTCTCAAGCTACAGGCTTGAGACTTTCATGCCTTTGAACAGATTGAATGTGCTTGAGGTGTCTCTTGTATACAACTAATATCAACAAATCAACCCACTCTTTGTTTTTAGTAGTGTTTTTTTAGTGTTACTTTGGTTTCTACAAAAGAACCCTGAAACTGTGAGCTTTGTTAAGAAATAGTGTGATCTAACTAAGTGAGACCATAATGTGGATTTCAGGGATCGCTGGACAGCTCCAAGGCTGAGAGCATGGTGAAGAGTTTGCAAATGGATGGGAGGTATCTGCGTGACGTATGGTGATTCCTCTTTCACGCAAGTGCATTATTTTTTACTACCAGTGGCGCAATTTCGGTATACAGATGGGGTACTTGCCCGGCCACCCTCCTTGCCATCCGTGAAAGGAATTTTTCCATTGTCGTGGGTCGGTTCCATGATTCTTTTTTCTCTCTCTTCCTAACAAGGATTTTGTTCTTGTAATTTATACGTATAAGGATATTCATTAGCCCTATAATATATACATATGAATTGAGTTTGGTTGCCAACAATGATAAGAAGTATCTTTGGAAGAAAAAAATATTTCATTTATTTTTATTGTAGCTAGTTGAAATAAAAAAAACATTTCATACTTGTCAAAATTGATCTAGACCAGAGTATGGATTTTGCATATTCTTTCACTTTCTATAATATTTTCTCCTACTTCTGTCTTTGCCTTCCATCTTTTACTTTTTTTTTCCCCTAATTTTGATAACAACAATTATATTGAAGAAATCCAAAAAAAAATTACAAGCAAGAGGGAATGAGTAGGGCCTAATCAATCCCGGCCCCTTGAAGGGCTAGGGTTGGGTTAGGGCCCTACTCTTATAGTGAAGGGTAGGGCTAGGGTTGACCCTGGCCCTCTGGCCCTGGCCCTGGCCCCTTGACAACCTTAGGAATGAGGGTTCTGCAAGCCTAAGTTTAATGGATCAACAAATGCTTGCAAGTTTAATGGATCAACAAATGATGAACCTCCGCAAATGATTAGTAGTGAGGATTTTGTCCAAGGTTCCAAGGTAGCCGACCACCTAAACTGGAATTTTGGGGGAGACCTTTCTACTTCCAAATCTTCTCAAACCCTGACTTGGTTACCTTCCTCAAAATAGAGAGTTATATAAAAATCTGGAACCAAAGAATACTCCATTTTCGTTCCTCCATTTCTCTTTCCCTCAAGTTTCTCATAAAAATGGGGCACCAAATCACTCTATTATTTCTCCTACTCTGACAAATTAACGTACTTCTGATAACACAACCTGTAGAGCCTTAGGAGAATATCACGTAAACTAGCTGCCTCCAGCCATGCATCCTCCCATATATCTTACTCGAAACTGAACTAAATTACATCCCAAAATTCCCAAATCTAACTTCAGAAACAGCTCCCACATCGATTAGCGAACTTTTGGATATGTTGATGCACAAAACGGACAAAGCTTCCAAGCATTTGAGAATGGCCTAACGTTCTTCGGCTACCGCCCCCTGCCAACCAAAAATCCCTGAATAAAAGTCCAAACACTGCTTTTTGCATGGGCATTGTGAAATTCTGCCACAATGATAAAGAGATCGAAGAGGGGATTGTGGGCATCCTTGCCTGAGTCCCCTCGAGCTAGAAAAGTATGCAATCGGAAACACATTAACCAACACTGGGAAGGATTCCAAAATGATGCAAGTTCTGATGTAGGATCTCAATTTTACCTAAAAATGTAGAGAGGCCCAAATCAACATGGCCATACGCTTTTTCCAAATTCACTTAAGGCAAACATTCCTTCTCCTACCTTTTCTCATTCATGAATCAATACATTCATTTGCAACCAAAACCCCATTTAGATATATTTACACGGGATAAACTCCCCTTTGTGCCCCCCAACCAACTTTCCAATCACGTCTTTAACCTGGAGGTTATGGCCGAAAGTCCTAGATTCATTCTTCTCCCCCTTTTTTTTTTTTATTTGTTTTTGTTTTTGATTTTGTTTTAGAAGCTAGGAAATGAAAGTTGCATTGGCTGCGTTTTTCCTCTAATTAGCAGTTGTACGGATATAACTGCTAGCATTAAATGCTGGCAAAAGAAATCCCGAGCCAAATATTGCCCAGGCAAATAAAAGTAAGCAATGACTTATCACAAATCCGTAGCTAAATTGGTTGTGGCCATTAATGGCCTTGCAGTCAAATGAGTGCCAACCGATTAAAGGTTTGATACGTAGCTGCGGGCCAAATGACCTCGGACCTCGGCCAAATGAGTGTCAGAAAATTGGTCTCGAGCTGCCACAATGTGGAGTTCGGAAGCGCACGTTGTTGTGCTTTTGCCCCTTTGTATCTTCTAAAGGAGGGCCCAATATTCAATACGGGTAGAATAGGAATCAAAAGAAATGAGCCCTTTTTTTGTAAGACACAAAGGGGCAACAGTGCAGCAGCGTGCGTTGTTGCCCATCCTAACTCCACAATGTGCGCTACATGTGGTGGAGAAGTTATTTCATTCTCCTATGATTTTGATTTTTTCACACATAATATGATGTGGTGATAAATGGGTGAGAAAAAGGGAGACAAATATCAAGTGAGGAGAAGTCAAAATCATGGGAGGAAATGAAATGATTTCTCTCCTTATTTTTAATTGCCATATGTCACATGATGTATGGTAGACCAAGACTACTTTTATGGCATCTGCCAGAGAGAGAATCCGTGGCTTGACCACATGGCTGGAGCTTCGAATAGCTTTTCGTGGCCAAATGAGTGCCAACCATAAGGACCTCAGCCAAATTGGTCGTGGCTCTAACATGACCATACGCCTTTGTCCAAGCAGGGTGATTGCAAACGCCAAGTAATCTTGGACCACCATTAGAAATCAGTACCATTACAACGTTTTACCAACGAAATAACATCTAGATGCTTTTAGAATTTTTTCCTTAAGGTTATCTTACGTACATTGATCGCCAACAGAGTTTTGTTTGGGAAAACTTAGGTACTAGACGGGGCTGGTAAAGGAACGTGGCTGCTCATGAACAGCCCGGCTCGTTAAGAGCTTGCTTGAGCTTGTAATAAACTAACCAAGTTCGAGCTTGATTTCCGAGCATTTTTGTTTAACGAGTCAAACTCGATCGTGTATGTACTCAACTCATTTAATATTAGAAAATATGTAAATATTTAGATAAATATCTATTATATGCATTTAAGTATATTGCTAAGATAATTATCGAGTTAAGTATTTATTATATGTATTCAAGTATGTTAAGTATCTAAGATAATACACATGTTTTAAGTTCTGATCTGATCCACCGATCTCAAAATAAAAGAATCTAGACAATTGATTTAAAAGTATAACATTTAACAAACGACTAAACAAGCTCGAGCTTGGTTTGTCTAGGTAAACAATTCGAGCTAACCTAGCTCGAGCTAATAGTTTTGTTCCGGAGCCTAGCTTGAATGGGAATAGTGAAGTTTGAGTTAAGCTTGAATACCCTTGTTACTTAACGAGCTTGAGACTGAACACCCTACTATTCGGCTAGGTTGAGTTCGGTTATATCCCTTGCAATAAACTAGCATAAGATTTATAGGTGGCTCAATTGATCAATGAGTATCAAGAAAAATGTGATATCATAACTACTAAAAGAACATCTAAATGTTCCATGATGGGTGGAACTTTAATGATGGTCCAAGCCTCTGGTCGCTCACGTTACATTAAGGGTAAGAGATTTCGAACCCTAGTTCCATCAATATCATCAAAAGAAAAAAAAACTGGCCCACAGCCATAAAAAAGATGTCAAAATTAATACCAAATTGGCTATAGCTTCTAATGGCTTTCGTGGCCAAATGAGTGCCAACCCATAAGGGGCTCACACTGACCGCAGCCAAATTGGTCGTGGCTCTAACTGGGCCTCGCGACTAAATCAATACCAATCTACAGAGTCCACGTATTTTCACCCAAACCACATATTTGTATCCAAATTGGCTATAGACTTAAACAGGCCCACAGCTAAATAGTTGTAGACAACCTATTGACAACTAATACATGACTATCACATGACAGATTTAGGATCCTTGCGTCAATTCAAAGAAAGGGATCTCGAGATAAGGATTAAGGGCCCCTTTTTTAGGTTCCAATGCCTAAGGTGTCCCTTGACACCATATTAATGATGGGAGTTACCTTCTCCCCTCTCATTCTCTAGTAAGAAAGGATAATGCTAGCATCACTTTATTTCAAGACTCACTCTCTTTTTCGATTGGAGAGAGTGTGACTCGAAAACACTAGTCCTTTTCTTAATTGAAGATAATAACACATGTTTGGTTCATAAAGAAAGTGAGTTTCAAAGAAAGTGATGTTTGCCCAATAAGAAATGCTAGCCCTACTCCCAATCAACCCATACTCTCACCATCTACTAACCATTTGTCCACTTTTCGATGAAAAAGTGCATAATCACCTTAGTAACCCAAACCGTGTGAAATTCTTGTCGCTTCCGGTCTCAAACCTTGCTCTCACTGTTTGAGAGCGGATTCGCCGCCGGAGTGTGGTCTGAAATTTTGTAGGGCGCCGGTTTTGAAATCTATCGTGGGCGGTTTTGGATTCAAAAGCGGTTTTTAATTCAGACAGTTGTTGTGGTTTCTTTCCCAAGGTTGACGGTGACGGTGAGAGAAAAGATCAATCTTTTTACCTATTATGATTTTGGTCCAAGTCAAACATCTTAGTCAACTTTTTTTTTTTTCAATTCATTTGCTTTTCTTTTTATTTATTTACTCTTTTACTTTTATACAGTAAAAGTTGTAGGTGGTTAATGGTTTAACTGTGTAGTTGCCATAAAATAGGATCTACATTTTTTTTAATTGGCATATTTAAAAATAAATAAATAAAACTGTCATCTTATATATTATTTGAATATAATTTTTTGAAAGTAAAATTTGTTCTATATTTTTATTGATTAATTAGATTTAGTTAAGTTACTTTATATGTATATATATATAAATATATATAGGCGCTACGGAGACGCTTTTGACCATATCCTAAATCAAAATTTGACGCTCTCGTGCTTGTGCTTGCGCTTGCGTTCCCGCTCTCGCTCACACTTTGGTTACTTAGATAATCACTACATTATGGACAAGGGGTTGGTGGAGGGTGAGATTAGAGGTTGACCGAGAGTAGGGCTTGCATTCCTCTTCCCTAATATGTTTCTCTCCACAAAAGGTGAGAACGAATATTGCAAAGCTCTCTAAAACAAGGGCACTGCTCTCGGAGTTATCCAACAGGGAAGCTCACTGTCTAAGAATAGATGACCTCCTAGAGTTCTAAAACGTTTTGGGATATCAGGGAAAACTCTCTGGTGGGTCATAAGATAATCTGTAGGCCCTATAAGGGTGCAAAATTGGGTTCAAATCTATAAAAAAAAAGGTTAAATCTATATCGTTTGCATAATCGATTACTCTTGTTACTGGCCCATTTGTAAGGAGTTTTTTTTTTAGTATGTGTGTGTGTGGAAATGAGGGTATCCAAGCCTCTTAGAGCACCTGACTATTCAGTCGGACAGGTAAGTCGGGATTACCCCCTGAGGGTGGTCAACAGAGGGAGGGGATTCGAACTCAGGACCTTCGCTTCCTGAGGCGTGGTCCTGGCCAACAGCCCCAACCCCCTGTTGGTTATTTGTAAGGAGAAGTTAAATCTATACCGTTTGCATGTTTGATTCCTGTAGACGCTGGCCCTCTTATATGAAGATGTTAAATTTATACCGTGTACGTGTGATGCATGTTGTCACTGGCACTCTTGTATGGGGTGGTTATAACCATACATACACTTTTTTTTAATAACCCAATACTCACACACACAGGCACCGGAACACACGCGCGCACCCGGTAGCATGAGGTTAACCCTGGCTTTCATCACAAATGGGTACCATCTTTTGGAGGAGGCGCGGAGCCTTAAGTACACTGGCACACACTTTCCCAACTGATGTGGGATTATTTACATTTCAGCAAGCATAGATAGATATTCTGGAGGGAAAATAATCACCTCCTTGGTCGGTGAAGCGAGGAGGGGCGTCTCTGCTCCCTTTTCCTTGCCACGTGTCACTCTTTTAACTTTTTTTTAACTATCGTTAAGATTCACCCACCCCACTCTTCTACCCTTGGTTTTTAGAAAAATAAAATTAAAAAAATCTAATCATAGGGTTAAAAAAACTTAAACCGAGTTCATGGCAGGTGCAAGGGGCGGCCTTGTGAGAGCGAGGAGCAATTGTTCGCTCGCCCATGGAGCTAACTATTGCTCATTCTCTCATGATTTTATTTTTTTGTTATATATATATATATATATATTTACTAGCAAACACACCGTGTTCGCACGGGAAAAAATAAAATAGCATTTAAGATGTGATATGTTTATCAGCTAAAATTTCATATCAATTTCTTACACAAATCTTTAATTCAATATGAAATTGTAGAAATATGAAATATCAATGAAACCAAATCAGATACCTTTATTATATATATATATTTTTATTTAATACTAAGACATTAATTTTTAAAAAAAAAATAAATGAGGAAAATAATAATTTATCTATTTTTAGTAGAGTTTGTATTTTTTAGAACCTTTTTTTAGGCCTTTTTCAGATATGGGCTCTAATAGGTATTAGTGAAATCAAATTTAGATTAGTCCATCAGATATGGACTTTAATAGGTATTAGTGAAATCGAATTTAGATTAGTCCACTATCTATTCAAATTAGCTCCCTTTACAACCCTTATATGGTGTATAGTCTGTCTTCCGAGAACTTGAATCTGGAAAGAAAAAACACCATTAGGGCCAATGATTAGCCAAATTTAGAATGATGGAAAAATTAATTCAGAGGGAGACCAACAACTTGTTCTTGAAATAGACTCCGCAAGAATTTCACATCAAACTCTTCCAAGAAGAAGAGAAAGTAGCCAACTTGTCTTTGCCTTCATCTTCCTTACCTCCAAAATAACAGTTACAAACATGGAACAATTTTAGTATTTCATAATCGATATGTGACTACTCTTACCTTTATGGATGGACTGAGTTACATTTTAATTTACTCTTATTTATGGATGGGAAGAGTTACATTTTCATTTGTCCAAAGATCAAATTCTCATACAAACAATCAAAAGCTAGGCTTGTGTTTTTAAGGAGTACACGATTTACTCTAACCTTTATGAATGGGCGTAGTTACATTTTCATTTGACCAAAGATCAAATTCACATACAAACAATCAAAAGCAAGTCTTGTGTTTTTAAGGAGCACATGGTTTAGGCCTCTTTTGGTCTATTTTAGGAGAGGAGTGAGATTTCAATTCATTCATTCATAATACAGACAGACCAAAGTCAATTAAGAAAGAAACCCTCCCCACACAGCACAGCAAACTAACCCATGGCATACTTCTGGGTCCAGCTCCTTGCAGTTGTCTCATACTTGCTTCTATCTGTCTTGTACATGAGAGCAATCTCCAGCACCAGGGGGTCATCCAGGTTTGGGTCCGATAAAAGAGAAGAGAGAAAGCAACACCTGAAAATGAAAAAAAAAACTTTGCCACCCAATTTATTAATCAAAAATTGCAAAAGTATTGATTGAATTTTCACAGAAAAAATTCAGCTATCAAAAAATTTGAAGTTCAAGTAGTTTCCAAAAGAAAAAACAGTTGGAAACCAATACAATGGTTATTTTCCTTTGGGTACAACCTGAATTGTACAAAAGAACTTAGTTAAAATCAGGACAATGGAGTTGGAAGCCTTACAATTGGCCCCACCAAGGAAGTTTCCTAAATGGAGAATCAACCTGATCAGATGATACAATTGGCCCCACCATAGCACCAAGGGAAGCAATCTACATAATCAACCTGATCAGATGATTACAGCCCTTCCATATCCTTTATGACCATTTAAAAGACTGCTATGCCATGCATGGGTATTAATAGAAAAGAAAAGCAAACAAAAAAATATAATAAAAACATAAATGATCAAAAGAATTGGATATAGGAAGCAAAAGTTTCCTAGATGTTGTGATTGCTCTTCATGACCAGCATTGGCTTCTCTCACTACCACCAATGGAGGTAAGGCTTGTATATAGGAAGCAAAATTTTCTCCAAATAGCTGCCTAATAATATAAAGAAAAATCATATAAGATCTACTATCTCACCAGAAGCTCTGTGTCATTTGATGCACTTGCATGCATCAAGAAAAACCAACTTATAATTAGTGAATAAAATTAAAAATTGGAAGTTAATCATTAGATGCTATGCAGTATTGAATATTTATGCTCAGTAAGAAAGCTTTACATGTTCTCTCACGTTATAGACATACAAATGCATGTGATACTTCTCTTTAGTGGTACTATGGTATTGGTACGTTATTTTCACATCTTGTGTTGGTAGTAAGACAACTTCAAAATAAGAGGAATCCAACCTCTTTGGTTGCTTCACAAGGCTTCTTCCACTCGATCTATGTTCAAAAAGACTAATAATCCAAAATCAAATAAGATTCAAAAGCTTATATTTATAAGCTCGAATTGAAATATTAATTGATGAATTTTTGGAATGACATTTGATTCAAAACGCTGAATCCAAGGAGATTTATTACGAATTTTAGAAGCCACTGTCATTCATGGGGTTCTTATAGCAGAGGAAGGATTGTGGTTGTGTTTGTGTATCGGCATTCATGATGTTGGAACCCGAAATCAGAACAAACATAGGTTTCATGTGTCAGGTTCTAACATATGAGAATTCGTGTTTGATCAACCAAATATGTAGAAGCAGATATATTTACATTTCTGCAGAAGTGTAAATGTTTACATTTCTGACACTTAATGATTCCAAGAGTGAAATAAATCTGAATAAGTCCATATTTTCATCATTGTTGGCACAAGAGACTAAATATAAACTAAAAAATCTATGAATTTGACTTTGGAATAACATTGAAAAAAGTAATCGGAGGAGACTGGCATATAAGCAGACATATGTCGTTAAGTTGAAGAGCAAGTAATGTGCTATGGGAGGTGCACAATTAGACATTTTCAGTCTTTGTGGTTTAATCATCCATAATTTTTGACAAAGAAGGGAGATATAAGCACCCAATATTGCACCATCATAAAGACTATAAGACCCCCTTAAGTTCAAGAGATTTTAAAAAATGCCCATTTTCTTTACAAAATAAGAAAAATACCCCTGATAAAAAGATGACCAAAATACCCTTATCAGTGTGGAAGTAAGTAATTTTATCATTAAAAATATTTTTAAATAAAATGAAGCATTTTTCAAATTCAAACTAGCATTTAAAAGGAAATTTTATTTTAAACCAATAATAGGGTGCCAATTAGCATTAAATGGATTTGTATTTTGAAAATTAACACTTTTGCAAATTTTATTTTATTTTATTATTTTTAACACTTTTGCAAATATTATTTTATCTATTATTTTTCTCTTCTACTTCTTTCACTTTAATTTTTGGGGAATGAGAACCAAATGCTTAGAGTGATTGAATGCATGAATGCATAGAGAATCCTTTTTGAGTTGATGAATGCTTATAGACCCTTGATTAAAATTAACCCTAAAATCAATTAGGATTAATCTTTGAAGTCAATTAAAAAAGTAAACGAGATCATATTCATCCAAAATTTAGTCTCACTTCGATTGTGTCGGGGTCAACTTCCGGTTGTGTAAAATTTTCATCAACTTGACCAGGGATGGAGCCTGGATTTTCTAGTAGTGGGGGCATGTTATGGGGGATGGGGGTACGAGGGCGTATCCCCGAAATATTTTTTTTATATGCCATTTCGCCCATACATTCCGTACATATCTTACAGGGAATTATATATTTCTCATTGTTTAGAGCACATCCATCCCATTTTCCTATAGCACTGCGCCGTTAAATAATTAAATAACATAATATAAAAGATATATGATATCAATGGGAATGTTGCCCCCCTTGCCTTATGACTATACATATTAAATAATTAAATAATATAGTATAATTTTTTACGGACAATTGCCCCTTACGCCCAATAAAATAAGGGTGGTGTTAGGGTTATGTGGAATGCTACTCAGTAGCAATAGGAAGTGATGGAGTCAAACAGCGAATTTTTTCGCCTACGCTTAGACTGCCTGCAAAGGGAATAGGCGGAAAGGCTGCAGCGGAACCAAAACTTTCTTGATCTAGAAAGTACAGGCATCGGATTACCTCTGGCGCACACCTCACTTCCATTCCCCATTTGCCATGTGGTGATAAAAAGGAGAGAGATATATCAGTTGGAGAAAAAAATAGGAGAGAAAATAAAATGACTTCTCCCCTTTTTAGCACCACATGCCGGATTATGAATGGACGCCATGCGGAAAGAACATGACACACCGCGACTGCCTCAAGTAGTCCAAAGGTGCTGGCAAACATCAACTTGTATAGGTCAACTATCATTGTTTTCGTCAACGAACACGTGGTTTATATATTTAAAAAAAAAAAACGAAATCTATCTATTAGCATTTCAATGACGAACATGTTGAACCCATTTTGGGTCTTGTACTCAGATACCATTCTAAGAGTTGGACATCCCTGGTAATGCCCCAAAGTCAGGTATAAAAATTCAAAAAAGAGATGATCCATTGCCCAGAATAATGGAAAACTAGAAAGAAAAATCACTCCGTTTGAACTGTTGTAAGCCTTTGTTGCATATATCTAGCGCAGCAAGCAAAAAACAAATGGTTAACTGACGGTGACCAAAATTCTAAGTTCTTCTATGCGGTGATTGCGCAAAGAAGACGTAATTCTTGTGTGAATTCCATGGTACTACCTGATGGTTCAGTGCTGGATAATATGGAAATGGTTCATGATGGTACTGTTAATTATTTTGAACAATTCCTAGGCCAGGTTACTTCGGTGCAAAGGCAAAATTTGGATAGTATTATCCAATCGGTGATATCTGAGGAATCTATTAGATAGTTGAATGAAGAACCGACTGAGGAGGAGGTATATGAAGCTTTTTCTTCTATTTCAGTGGACAGCAGCCCGAGACTGGATGGTTTTGGGTCATCTTTCTATCTTACTTGCTGGAAGATTGTCAAAAATGATGTGATGGAACCGGTGAGGGAGTTCTTTAAAGGTGATATGTTGCCTCGGTTTTTTTGTTCCTCTTATATAGTTCTTATTCCAAAGGTAAAAGACTCTCAGTATTTTGATAAATTTCGTCCGATAAGCCTTTGCAACGTGATTTATAAAATATTCTCTAAACTCCTTGTTGGCAAGCTATCTTTGGTGATTAGTGATTTAATATTGCTTGAAAAAGGTGCTTTTGTGAAAGGGAGGAGTATTTTTGAAAATGTAACGCTTACTCAGGAGATGACTAAACTCTTACATCGGCGGGTGAGAGGTGGAAATATTATGTTAAAAATTGACATGAGCAAAGCTTATGATCGAGTGGAGTGGCAGGTGGTAGATCAGATCTTTCATGCTTTCGGTTTTTCAGATTGCTTTTGTAAGTTGATTCAAAATTGCATTTCTACTCCATGGTTTTCTGTTATGATGCATGGCACTTACAGGGGTTTCTTTAAGTCAAAAAGGGGTTTGAGGCAAGGGGATCCGTTGTCTCCGTACATGTTCATCATCATGGAAGAAGCTCTTTCTAGATTGATTCAAAAGAAGATGACAGAGAAGCGTATTTTACCATTTGCACATCCGAGTGGTGCCCCTATTATATCACACTTATTGTATGTGGACGATGTTGTTATATTTGTGAATGCTTGTAAAAAATCTATTCGAAATTTAATGGAAGTGCTCAAGGAGTATGAAAGTTGGACTGGTCAAAGGGTGAATAAAGATAAATCAGCTATTTTTTTCTCTAAGAATTTAGGTGCTCAGCGAAGGGAGAACTGCTACATGAGATTGGTTTTGTTGAAGGTAAATTTCCTTTTACTTATTTGGGAGTGTCGATAGTGGATGGTAAATTGAAGGGTTGTCATTTTGACCATTTAATTCAAAAAATCAGTAAGAAAATTGAGGGCTGAAAAAGTAGACTGTTGTCTCAAGGAGGTCGACTAGTGCTGTTGAGACATATTTTTTCGAGCATGACATTGCACTTGTTATCAGTTTTAAATATCCCGAAGATGGTGATTAAAAAGATATAAGGTATGTTTGCCTCTTTTTTCTGGGGAGTGCATGATGGGAAAGGAAAAATGAAATGGAAGGTGATCGATTAAGATCGTTACCTCGTAAAAGCACTAATTCCGAAGAATAGTGACAAGTATTGAGGGGGTCGAACCATGAAGATTGCGTTGGTTATATTGCTTAATAGTAAGGATAGATTTTGATTTAATGGTGAACAAAGGTTTTTGGTTTGTATTTAAAAATCCTAAAATTATTCTAAATACTGAAAACAAATAAAAGTAATGTGAAGTCAAGAGAAAGAAATCTAGGGTATCGAATCTACCACTAGCCTCCTAACCATGGTATATTGTATTTAATCAGGGTATAATTATTTGCATTCGATTACGATTAATTGAGACTACATGTCTCAATTCAAATCATCAAGAAGGTCAAGTACTTAAATCTTATGCATGACCTATCTTTGGTTGGCACGAATCGTCCACACTAAATTAATTAGCCTAAGGTTGTAGCACGATTCGTCTTCCCTAGGCATAGATCATCTTAACATTTAACTACTTGTACGATAAATTTCATTGCATGAACATTTATATATAAAATCACAGAAATTAAATATAAATTGAATCTCAATCAAAAAGAAGAATTCCTAAGACAAGGAAGAACTTTATTAAGATTGAATAAAAACATTATAATCGATTGTCAAAGTAATCCTCAAGCCATGCAATCATCGTTTACAAATAATAAAACCCTAAAACAAAACAACTAAACCATAGTTACTTGGCTAGGGTTTCATCGAAACCCTAGATGAGAGATTTAGTTGATCATGGGAGAGAGAGTAGCCACCATGGATGGTAAAGATCCATGCTCCAAGACCTTCCAAAACTCTTCTCCAGCCTTTTTCTCTGATAAAAATCGTCCCTTGAAATCTTAAACCCGTTTCCTTTTATAAGGTAGCAAGTAGAGTTTCAAAAAGGCAAAATCCGGAAAATAAATCTGCGGAATTTCACTTGGGCGGAGCTATCCAGTGCTCGGGCGGGTTAGGCCACCGCTCGGGCGGTGGTAATTTGTGCTTAGGCGGTTTGGACCAGTATACTTTTTCTTCATTTATTTTCTTGTTTTCTTCAATTCTTTCATCACCTGGGCTCTTCTAAGTTCTTGAAAGCTCTCATCATTTGAGAATTATGATCTTTTCTCCCCTTAGTCTTGAAAACAATGAAAAAAATAAATTAAAATTAAAAACTATAACAATTAAGTCCTAAAGAGCTGACAAGTATACTTTCAGGTGCCTAAATGTGCAACATTAAGCACTGATCACACCCCCAAACTTACATGTTGCTAGTCCTCTAGCAATGCAAAGAAAGAAATAAAACTAATCTACATCCACTTTCGTGGGATTCACGATTGCATTAAACATATGCAATATGCCTTTAAATCTCTAGGTGTCCCTAGAGGACGAGTTATAGTCTCATGAGGATTTACCAGAAATGATATCCACAAACATCAGTACTAACATCCATTTATGCAAAAATGCTCAATAAGGACTTCTAAACTCAAACAATTGCTGGTACATGTAGTAATAAGATAATTGTAACACAAAATCCGTAATTCTCATTTATTAACAAGCTTAAAAATTCAAATCTACATAATCACACTTTCATTCAATTTCAATCAAAATTCGAACCCTTGTGCTCATTCACAGAATTGTCATTAGTTTCTTTGGTGTGTGTAGTGAACTAACATTAGAATATGTGACCTCAATTTTTGCTTCAAAACACATATTATGTTATCCCACACATTATCAGAATTGCTATCAATTTGAAAAACCCAAGGCATTTAACTTATCAATCATGAGATTCATTTTTTTTTTCATGTGTGCACTGTGCAATGATTAAATCCATTAAGCTTTCTAGATAACCCGCGTAGCGAGTGTTAGGCCAATGACTCCCAAACCAAAAGGCTTTAGGGCACTAGGTGTCAAGACATCCCTAAGGGCTTATTAACTCGAGTTAAATAGGCTCCGGACTTAAACTAGTCACACACAGGCCTTTTTTCCATTTCAGAACTTTCACTGTTTGACGTGAACACTCATTGCTTACTGAGGCAAGAGGCCCGGTTACTTGGTATAAAGCTCGGTCAAGTGGCTTTTTAAAAAAAAATTATAATAGATAAGTTATGCCAAAGTTTTTCAATTTTTAGGTCATCTAATTTCGCATGAGATAACAAGTATATAGATTAAGATGATTAAGTTTCAAGCCCCACAAAACCAATGTTAGAGTGCTTGTGCATTGGTCAAAGTGTACTAATGACTCATTTATTACTCAAGCATAAATGGTTCGAATAATAATTATATTTGCTGATTGTGTGATCATATATTTTCGAATTTACACTTCATCAATTAAAATTGAATTATGATTTATATGTCACAATATTCTATAGTTACTAACTGTTCAACACTTGCAAAAAGTATCCTAATAGACCTGATATCCTTGCATTTTTACAAATTCACCATTGTAATTCAATTTATTACACCCCCAAACTTGAATAATACGTTGTCCTCAATGTAAAATAGAACTCGAGAAACAAAAATGAGAACAAGAACAATATTACCTCATTTGATGAATGCCAGAAACAGAACAACAATCAATGAAAAATGGGGGATTAAGAAATAACACATAAGCCCAACCCCCAAACTTCGTTGAAACTGAACCTTTAAAGATGTTAGTAGCCATGTTGCCAATAAAAGAATAGATAATGCTAGAAAATTCAATAAATAAAGCATGAGCAAAGTTATCCAATCAAAATCAAGTTGATAAAGCAAATGGCGACAAAGAACAATTCTAAAAAGAACAAGGTGTTTCACAAATTTTTTTAAAGGCAAAATTACCACTCAGGCGGCCACAATGGGCGCTTGGGCGGATTATGACAGTGAGATAAGCCAAAATTTTTTTTCATTTTTTTTTTATAAACAATCCTAAATTATCTTGAGGAAGCATCGCTCATTCCAGAGGTTCATGGATTCACGCCATTGTATGCAATTCCTTCGGAGGTTCAACAACACCTCCACAGTCAGTTCACCAGGAACATCATCCTCCTATTGGGATTTTATAGACATGGACTCACAATCCGGGTAACGCTTTTCCTCCCGCCTACCTTAAAAAGATTCTGATTGGTTCCAAACTACGTCAAGCTGGGTGAGTGACGATGCAAACTAGACAGGTAAGCACAGTGAAGTCTCACGCATCCACAAACATACAGTGGCCAAGATGGAGGGGGTGTGTTTTACTTCACCCCTAACATAAGACTCAAAGAAAAAAAATCTAAAATCCTACGAAAAAGAGGTTGGGTTGCCTCCCAACAAGTGCTAAATTTTCTGTCTTCAGCTAGACGTGATACAATCTCGCTCATCCTAATAGACGGGGTCCACCAACTCGATGGACTCGATTAGCACCTCACTCACAATACCCTAAACATAGGGCTTTAATCGTTGGGCATTAACCTTGAGTAGATGCCTGTCCTTAGGATTTTTAATTTCAACCTCTGTTGCATTTCTCACAAAGGTATTGTTCTCTTCGAGATGAATGCGATGCATGTCAACGGAGGGGTTGATTCCCTTCAACTCAACTATTGTCTCCCCTATAGTTTCCTCGTACTTTTTCAGCACATTCATCGATTTACTCTCCTGTTCAGTAGCTAGATCAGAGGTAATTATGACCAGAAGAGTGTCCTCAAGGCCTAGGAGAGCATGCTTGAGTGTCACCGGGAGTGGCTTCAACTCATGTTTTGGAGGGGTCTCAAGGGGGGAAATGACTGATATGTTACAGGTGGCCAACAAGGGTTCGTCTCTAGCATTCCACGGTGGGAAATCCATAAGAGGCATAGAATCAAGCAATGAATTTACCTCTTCTATGGACTTCTCAATGTCAAAGTCTTCAAAACCAAAATGAGCTATGCATGCCTCTAAAGGATTTTCAATCAAGATATCAGGAAGGACATCTTCCACTAGCTCATCAATCATATCAACCAAGAAACACTCTTCTTTTTCTTGTGGTTGATTAGAAGCATTGAAAATGTTTAGCCTGACATTCATGTTTCCGAAAGACACATCCATCACACCCGATCTACAATTAATGCATGCATTGGCAGTAACCAAGAATGGGCGACCTAGAATGGCGGGAATTTGCCTTTTTGGATTATGAACCGGTTCCATATCAAGGACAAGGAAGTCAATAGGGAAATAGAATTTATCGACCTTGATTAGGACATCTTCAATCACCCCACGAGGTATTTTAACAGATCTGTCTGCTAATTGCAAAATGACCAAAGTGGGGCTAAGCTCTCCTAAACCGAGTTGCTCATATACTAAGAAGGGAAGCAAATTGACTCTCGCTCCTAAATCAAGGAGTGCCTGGTCAATAGAGTGATCTCCAATGACACAAGAAATTGTAGGGGCACCCGGATCTTTGAACTTAGGAGGAGTAGAATGTTGCAAAATTGAGCTCACCTGCTCAGTAAGAAGGACTTTCTTGGACACATGTGTCCTAGATTTGTGCTTTGGAGTGCACAAGTCCTTTAAAAATTTAGCATAGGCCGAAACTTGCTTGATTGCATTAAGCAAAGGGAGATTTACTTTGACCTGTTTGAAGACCTCCATCATTTCATCCATTTTCGCTCCCTTTTTACCAAAGGGAGATGGTGCATCTAAACACTGTAGGAATGGAGCTCTAGGCACATAAGGCGTCACAGGAATGAAATGAGATGAAGTTGTAGAAGGAACCGTGTCCTTCTCAAAAACTTTCATTCTGGGTCCATTAGAATTGGTTGAGCTCACGTTGGGCTCTTCTTCTTCCCTATCCTTCTTCTCTCCGACTCTATTCTCTAATATCTTCCCACTCCGCAAAGTGGTGACCGCTTGCACATGCTCATGGGGATGGCCATTTTGTTGAGCATCATCAACAATGTGCACACCTCTTGGGTTACTCACCGGTTGGCTCAGGAGTTTCCCTTCCTCTCTCCTATTCACCGTATTAGCTAGTTGTTCCATTTGGGACTCAAGCTTATGAATTGATTGGGTATGAGAGTGCAACAACTGGGTATTTGCCTGCAGTCACTAGTGAGCAACTCTCACAAAGTCACCCCTTCAACCTGTCATGAACTTGGGTTAAATTGTTATAATTTTATTTTTCTAAAATCTAAGGGAGAGGGGGGGGGGGGGGGGGGGGTGAACCCTAGGGGATACAATGGCAAAAAAAAGAGAGCCAAGACGCCCTTCTCCTTGTGTCACCGACTTAGGAGTTGTTTATTTTCCGAGAATAACTAATAATCGGAGCAACCCAAAAATTGCCCAGGGAAGGTGGCATTTATGGAAAAAATGTACTAATAAAAATACTCATCTTTGTGTTCATAATTACCAAAACTATCACTTCCCAAGCCAATTTTTGGATTGCTCGGGTTGACTCTTCAACGGAGCTCTTGTTCATATTTAATCTCTTATTTTCCTAGTAATATAAGAGTGGGACACGTTTCAATTAGCGTGTCCTATTTCTTGAAGGTGTAAAATATAAAGAGGTGGCAAACCATTGACAATAGGATGAGTGGTGGTGTACTGTTACCTCCTCCCAACTTACAAAAGCAGAGTGCTCGGGGTTGAATCGGGCCAGCATTCCCGTTCTCTCTCTTTTCCTGCCTTCCGAACTGGATTTGCTTGGAAGAAATTGTGTGTCCCTGTGGAGGAGGGGGGGGGGGGGTATAGGAGTAAGGGACATATCAGAGGTGCAACGGTCTTTATTTATGAAGTTTGGTTGGCAGTTATTAACCCAGAATTCCTTATGGGCTAGATTTTTCAAAACTAAATATGTGAAAGGAGGGCATCTTGCTCTTTGTGTGGCACATGGATCAGACTCTTCTTTTTGGAAGAAAATTCTGCAGTGTATGCCTGAGCTTTTAAGTAAATCTAAGTGGAAGGTTAGAGAAGGAAATATAAATTTGTGGTATGATAATTTTCTGGATTCGGGTCCTCTGTTTTATGAAATTCTAAAAGGTGAGTATTCTCATATAAGATTAAAAGAATTGTTTATTAATAATGTGTGGGATGTGGAAAATTTGCAAAGGCTTTTGGATTTAAATAAAGCTGAAGAAGTGATGGAAAGAGTTGGATATTTTAGAAGTTCATCTGATATATATCCTTTTATGGCTTCCGGAAAAGAATGATGGCTTTACTACAAAGTCGGCATGGGATGCTATCAGATTTAGAGCACCAAATTTTGAATGGGCGAAGTGGGTTTGGCACAAATGGTTACCGAAGAAAATTGTTATCTGTATGTGGAAAGCAGCTTTTGAGTGCTCAAGTGTTGATGAAAAGGTGAGAAGGGTGGGGGTGTCTCTTGCTTCGGCATGTGATTGTTGTGATTCAATACAATCTGAAGATTTGGAGCATGTCTTGAATAAAGGAGAATTTGCTACTGATATAAGGAGGAAGGTTTCGGTGGAGGTAGGAGTTCCATTCCTTGGGCACCAAAACTGGAAAGAAAGAGTCTAGATCTGGTTTAATAGAGCTTCCCGATACTCCCAATTGGGAACATTAATGGGTTTGATTCCTTGTTTAGTAGTATGGAGGTTGTGGAGAAGGAGATGTGTGGCCAGAATGGAGAGGAAATTGGAGAGTAGTGCAGATGTTAGGCTGTCCATCAAGCATTGGGTGGGGGTTTTGAGTAAGAACATGAATGATATGACTCATTTAAATGAATCTGATGTTCGGATATTGAATAATCTGGAAGTGCCGATTGCTAATAAAAAGAATAAAGCTATGCAAGTGATGAGATGGCTAAAACAGAGACAACAACAGTTGAAGATCAATTTTGATGGGAGCAGCTTCGGGAATCCAGGGCCAGCTGGTGGTGGTGATATCCTTAGAGACTGTACAGGTTCTCTTATTTTTGATTTTTCAAAATTTTTTGGTTCTTGTTCTAATAATGAAGCTGAATTACGAGTGGTGCTGGAAGGTATAAATATTTGTAAACAATTGGGACATAATGATATTGACATTGAATGTGATTCGAATATCGTAGTGAATTGGATAAGGTCCCGAATCTGTACTTTATGGTATTTGTGGGATTTTTGGGAGCAGCTTACTAGTTTATTGGAGGGAGTAGATTTTTCTATAAAGCATTCGTATAGAGAAGGGAATAAAGTGGCAGATGCTTTGGCTCGGCAAGGTGCCATGGGGAGGAATAATTTGTTTATAAATAGTTCTCAGCTTCCTAGAATTATCAAAGGTTTGTATAGATTGGATAAGATGGGTACGACTTAAATTAGGCATGTTTAGAGGGTTTATTGTTGGTTTTAGTATAGGTTGGTTTTCTCTTATTGTTTGTTTTGTTGCAATTAGGCATGTTTAGAGGGTTTATTTTTGGTTTTAGTATAGGTTGGTTTTCTCTTATTGTTTGTTTTGTTGCATGGGGTTTTATTCTGTAAACCCCAAGTGTCCTTCTGTTCCCATGGTATTCCTCCGCCACAAGTGAGGGCTTATTAATAAATTTGGGATGGGGCTGCTATGTGGGTGGCTTCCGGCTCTTCAAAAAAAAAGGGGGGCATTATTGTCTTTTATTTTTTATTTGGGTGTTCTTTTTGAATTGGGGTGTAATCATATATTATTTGGGTGCGGGTAGCTTCATCCTAAAATAAACAACTTAGTATAAAAAATACTTTTTTATACTAATTGCCCTCACAGGTCAACACGTATCCCTTTTAACCTCTATTAATTGTGATTAAGATTTACTAATTCTTGGGGTTTGATCAAACAATATACACTTGGTTTTTAGATGTAAAGATAATAGAAAAATAATGAATTTTGGTTTGAAATTTTAAATCTTACGGTTAACATTTATTATTATTATTATTTAAATATCAAGGTTATATTGTTGAACCCTTTTAAAAAATCAAGGTTATATTGTTGAACGCTAAGAATTAGTGAATCTTAATCACAATCAACAAAGGTTAAAAGGGACATGTGTTGAATTGTAGCGTGATTGTGATAGAATTTTTTATTATGATACAAATTTTAATGCATTTTAATGTCTTTTAAAGCCTTAATTTTGTAACTGATTTTTGTATTTTAAATAGCTTTTAATTTTGTGTAACTCATTTCATTGAGTGGGCTGTTTTATGGGTTATTAATGCTCATTATCATCTTGGAGAGAAATCTATTATAAATAAGGTATTTTCTCTTATGATTTTGGTAGAGAAAATAATAGTTTTTTCAATCTTCTATCTTGTCTATTTTGAGTTGGGTTTTCTTTTGAGATAGGTGTCATATCAGAAGTTCATTAGTGAGTCTAATTTGGAAGTGCACACTATTAGATTATAACTGTTGAATCTTGGAGATCAGCCGCCATAACCCGTTTGCATCAAGGGAGATATTCCAAGGGGGGCGAAATCGGTCTTAAGGATAACAATTTTAATATCTTGTCTCAGGCGAAACTGTAATTGCTAAGTTTTCTTTATTTCATATTTTTAGATTTTTATTGAATTGGTCTTTACAAAATGCTATTGTCTTGAATGCAATCTTTAATTTTTATTTTCCGATTTGTTAGCATGTTCAATAATCTCTAATATTTACAACAATCTTAAGACCGAGTTTATTGTTGAACATGAATGAGTGCTAATTTAATACTTTCTAACTTAAACCGTAGTTGGCGATGATTGATAAATTAATGGAGGAATGGAGGGTTGTAACATTTTGAAAAGTCATATTGGTAACTGTTAGTACTGAAGAACCCATAAACGTCTTTTGAGAATGTTTGGACTCATTCAAGAATTTTATTATTACATAAGCGATCCTTCATAAATTATTTGAATATAGGAGCTTGGATGCTTCTAGTGACTCTTGGTATATATTAAGAGTTGTAGATAAAAGCAAAGAAATTTGTTGATTTTGCAACCTATGAGTGTAGGGAGAAAAACCTACACTAAACTATAAAGGATCCGTTCCTTATGCCTGTAGTCAAGTAGCTCTCTCTAGTTCTTAAACCAAACATTGTTTCAGAACAATAGTGACTAATAGCACGATCAAAGCTCAACCCACAAATGGATGAGATGGTGTTGGCTTATACATTATGGGGAATAGCCCAACTGTTTCCCTGAAATCACTTTTTTTTATAAAAAAAATTTGCAGCACTTCCTTGGTTCAAGTCAAACTGTAAGATATTGTGGTTTTAGTTACAATAAACTTAGCATTGTTCTTATTAAATGAGTTGGATGGTATGCATATATGATATAGAATGGAGGGTCCATTGTTGATGGCAGAATTTAAAATACCTTTTTGTATTTCCTTGTAATTGTGGGTATGCACCTCCATAACTATTGATATGGATCAACATGCGTGTCTTTAAGTCAATCTTTGTTGGGTTGTTATAACCCAAATGCTTTTGTCCCTAATACCGGATTTGTAAGTGGCATACCTGGGCCCCAAGAAGCCCATGGAACAATCAAGTTCTTTTTGGATATGGCAATGCATGCCAAAGTGTGAATTGTGTGCTTTGAGACCATAGCTCCTTGAAGTGCTCTAGGTGCTGGTAGTGGCAGTAGAATTTATGCACCATCAAGTCAATCTCCTAGAAGAACCACTGCCTATGAGAATCAAGGATATAAATATGGTGGTTATGATGGAATTGGTTGGTCCTATGCTAATTTACTTTGAGGTTGTTGGTGGGCGTGCTAGTAGTAATCAACTAACTAGCAATGTTGGTGCTAGTGGTGCAGAGCTACTAGGGTACTTTAGAAGTGCATGGTTCAAATTTTCATAACCAATTTTTATGAGTTTGTGCCTAGACAACAAAAAGAAAAAAGGATTTCTTGTTAGTAATTAGATGGAATTAATGAAGATAAAGAGAAGTATAACGATTCTAGAAAAAACTTTTGGTAAAAGTTTCTGGAAAACATATAAAATTTAAATCACAAAAAGAATTGGATTAGAAACTTGTGACTCAAAATATGTATTTGCAATATTGGAGATAAAGTTCAACTTATTATGAGTTTTTGTTTTCCATCTCCTACTAATTTCTAGGAGGTTAAAACACATTTGTTATTGCAAATAGAAGTTGCTTTTGAAGCTAACCTTTGGTGAAATCCTTTTGGTAATGTGCTTCTATGCTAAAAATCAGAATCAATATTTAAACAAAAGTTTGGTTGATACTTGAGTTTGATAAGCTTGCTCTTAATCGAAATATGAACATCATGATAACATGTATTTTATAACTTAATTATTGAGAAGTAAGAATGAAATTAGGAAAATATCCTAAACATAAATTACTAAAATAATGGGGAGTGGGAACCAAATTCACTTAATGATTTTGTGAGCATATGAAGAAAAAAATTGATTCTGGAGACAAATCACTTTTAGAATGAATTATAATTGAAAATTTCTCATAAAGATTGGTAGATCTCTTAGTAAGAGAAATTTATGTGTAAACAGTGGATTTATAGGATGCCCAATAATAAATCTGCTTATATGTTGATGTATGTTATGAAAACAATCTTTGAGTAGTTGACTTTCTTTTCATCTGAAATTGGCATGAGAGAAGTATAACTTTTGATGTATTATATAATATTTGAAATTGTAGGGGTAATTTGCAAAAGTGGGAACATGAGAATATTAATTGTGTAGATGTGTATATAATGCTCAAGAATTATAACTAGCATGATGTTGTAAATAAATTATTTTTTACGAGACATTGTGTATAGATATCAGTTTGTGCTAGACTAGTGGATTGGATTGGATAACTAGAGTTAGGGGTTCTTAATATCATGGTCTAGACTTTGTCATTATATTATAAGGATGTAAAATAATGGCTAAACCTCATTTTCAGATGAGATGAAATTTGCAAGTCAATTTTAATTCACTCTTGTTGTTAAACAAACTCATGAAAATATGATTATGCATTGTTTGTCTTTTAGATGTATGTTAAAATAATAAGTAACATAATTTCTAGTTCATTACTAGTAGTAGATACATGAATTCAACACCAGAATGTGGAGAGTACCATAAAATTTATGGGGAAAGCTATCATTTTTGGATGTATGGTTAAAATAGATTAAGCAGGACTCCGTATGAAAAGAAAATTTTGCATACCTAAAAGTGTGTGAGTATCTTGCTAATTAGTGGCACAATTTGATTGCTTTTGGTATTTATGTTAAAACATATAACATGACTCAAATGAGGTATATGAGAATCTCAAACTTTGGTAAATAGCTAAAGGAGCGTAGCTATCTATTGTGTCATCTTTCTCAATAGAAGCCAGTTCCTTGATCGACAAATTTAATAAGTGTCTATATAATGAGTTTTCAAATAGCCTACTAAAACATTTGCTTATATTTCAAAGATATGTTATGAGAATAAACCAGAGTTTATTTATAACATAGAGTGTTGAGAATTATATGTCAATAATTTAGTCATATAAATTTGACATGGTAGAAGTAAATATAAATTTGGTTGAAATAACATGAATTTATATATATCTGAGGATATATTATTACCTCTATGAGATAAAAATTTCAGGTGAGTTTATTCATCCTTATTGATGGCGCTATCTATTGGAAATCATCCAAGCAGACAAAACTCATTCTACTATAAAACTGAATTTCCATGTATGTAGAGTGGAGATGTAAAGAAGGTGAATGACTTATAATATTATTTGATGAATGACGCAAAAATAAGAATAAGATCCACCCTGACAAAAAAATATATCTATAATGAGAGTCTTGACATATATGTTGGATGAAGTATTATGTTAGTTATTCTACAGATGAATATCATGTATACGGTTATACTGTAGATGATTATCTTGTAAGCAATTATCCTATAGATGTTTATCCTACGGGTGGCTAGTTTATTACTCTAAGAGAATAATTGTAGTGAGGATCCATTAATTCAGTGAACTATTTGGTAAATAAACATCAAGGGAGATGAGACTTAAGTCTATTACATGAATGGAAGTGATGGTAACCCAACCTATGTGCATGATGATCTCATGAAATAGGCTCAATGGGTAAAATCAAGTCACTGGACCATTCAATGAGAGTACTATCATATTTGATAGTCCCTCCCTATGGTATAGATAGTGCTAACTGTAACAGTGTGACGTTAAGTTAAACTCTTAATGTATTCATATCCTTTATAGGTGATGTGTTTAATTACAATACACACTTGATGGATTCACCTATGTGAGTGTAGAAATGGGGTAGCTTCTTATGAGAACTTAGGTAAGTTCTCTAGAACACTCATGAAAATCCAGGTAGGGTGTAACGCCAAAATGTACCAAACCTTTAGAACTGATCTGATAAAGAGAATATTGTGTGTGTGGCATGCACAACCGATTTACAATAAAGGCGTTTGGTTCAAGAATATTATTTCACCAAATTCCTGTAAATCCTGTCTTGTTTATACTAAGTATTGATTCAAAGTCCAAATGACATCAATACCAATGCACTTCATTTTCACGGCTACCCAACTCGTTTTTAAAATTTGTATCATGTGGGGGTTTGTTAGAATTTTTTATTGTGATACCAATTTTAATGCATTTTTAATGTCTTTTAAAGCCTTAATTTTGTAACCATTTTTTTTGTATTTTAAATAGCTTTTAATTTTGTGTAACTCATTTCAGTTAGTGGGCTGTTTTGTGGGTTATTAATGCCGATTATCATCTTGGAGAGAAATCTATTATAAATAAGGTATTTTCTCAATGTTTTGGTAGAGAAAATAATATAGTCTTTTTAATCTTCTATCTTGTCTATTTTGACTTCGGTTTTCTTTTGAGTTGGGTGTCATATCAGAAGTTCATTAGTGAGTCTAATTTGCGAGTGCACGCTATTAGACCATGACTATTGAATCTTGGAGATCGGCCGTCATAACCTGTTTGTATCAAGGGAGATACTCCAAGGGGGACAAAATCGGTCTTAAGGACAACTATTTTAATATCGTGCCTTAGTCGAAACTCTAATCAATAAGTTTCCTCCTGCATGTATTTACATTATGATTAGGAAAGGAAGAATGGTTGAGAACAGAATATTATAGTTTGTTAATGAGGACCCTAAGCCTCCTCCTCTTTTATTGCTTCCTCTTTAGTTTTTATATATATATATATAATAGGGTGCTTCTATGAGCACACCAATTAAGACATCTAAGTCTATTCTGCTATGATAATAAAAATTAAGATGGTTGCTATATCCTACACGATTCGTGTATAGTATTCTTTAATTAGTTTTATGAAATTATTGTATATATTTTGTGTATGATATTGCTTTTTTTCGTTGATTTAATTTAAATTTTCTTATGTGAATTTTGTTTTTATATGGTTTAACCAACAATTGAAATATTAGAACTTGATATTTTAGGTACTAAAATTTATGATTCAAATTCATTGAATCCATGCATTTTAGATTTGCATTTGGTCTACTATTTTAAAATCGTTAGAGCTACACACTGACATGCATCGCACGTGCATTCCGCTAGTATATATAATAGGTTGTTGCTATGAGTACACCAATATTTACTGACCATATATTAAACTTAAAATTACTTCTACATGCCATCTTCTTTCTATTTCATCTCTGGCTAAAACATCGTCAATCCCTAGTATAGACATTTGTTTCTCTCATTCTCTAGAAGACGGCCATGGTTTTCCATGTTCTCATGCATAAACAGGTCAAGGAGTGCAACTTCAAATGCTTAAGCCTACCAACTGCTTGTTAATGGCCTTCTCAACGATTCTCCCGCATCAATTTATTTGAACTCCTCAATGAATTTTTAACTTCTATAATCAAATTCTCCAATTTGACAATCTCGCCCCAGATAATCTCCTCAAGTAGCCAGACGTGCTTCTGTTATAGAATACGGTTTTGAGTTCGAATCCCACGCTCAAGGCGAGTTGATTTATTCTTGCACTCTATTTTGTTCATTGAATTCCCAATTCAATTGAATATGGGACTTGAACATACTCCTGCTCCCCGAAGCTACTTGTTTGGTGTTTCTCAAGATGAATTTGTTATCTCAGTTTGTGATGACTGATGATACAATCGATTCTGCACAGAAGTTTTGCAATAAAATCCCATGTTGTGGCCTCATCCATTGAATGAAATGATTGCTTAAGTGTGTGACGCTTCTCTTGCCTTGCTTAAGCATGAGAACATGGGCAAAGCCATGGAGGTCTTCTGGAGAATCAGAGAAACGAAAATGTACACTAGGGATTGTCAGAGTTTTTGCCAAAGATGAAAGAGAAAGAACATGGAGTGTAGAAGCACTTTTAAGTTTGTTCTCCAATCAGTAAATACTAGTGTGCTCATAGCAGCACCCTTAAAATAAAGGGGAAATATCATGATCCAATGGGTTGGGAAGCTCATTCCGAACTCCACCCGAATTGTTGGTTTAGAAAACCCGACCCTAACCCATGCTTAATCAATCGGGTTCAAATTGGGTTGACGGATTGGGTCAAATTTTTCCACCTACTCCACCCTTAACTCTTTAAACTTGATTTCATTAAAAGAATCCATCTACCAAGGCGATTGTTCAATTAGATATAATTATAGCGTTGAACGAGCTCAATCTGATAACTTTATATTGATGTGGCTTAACCAAGGTCTTATCAGGCCCGACCCTTAATCACCAGGGTGAGGCCCTAGCCCTTAGAGGGCCTGATTGGCTAGGCCCAAGCCCTATTCTCAAGGGCCAAGGCCAGACTAGGGCCAAGCCGGGGTAAAAAAAAACAAATATATATATATATATAGAACCCCGGAACTAGATGGCATAGCCGGTGAATAGTGCTGTGAATAGTACTTTTCAAGGCCTAAAGCCTTCATGTTTTAAAATAAAATGAGGTGTTATGAATGAATTAAAGTAAGTATGAAAATTATTGATGGGTGTTTGGAATGAATGAAACAAGAGTAGAAAATACTCTAAATACTCTAAGTGTTCTAAGTGATAGAAGAGGGATGTCTTAGCATACATTTAACTTTAGGGAGCCATAGTTTAGTAACTACTGATTGGAATCGAGTGGTTATTAAATTTTTGGAAAGATATCGAAACCGCCTTCGAGGTTCATGTTTAACACTTTTTCAGATTTTGAATTGAAGTTGGGTCAAACGTCGGATTTCCAAAAACTAGTCTGCTGAAATTCTGGTTTGTGACAATTCATCCCAGACTAGTTAGCTTTAGAGCCCATTTAGACCATTAAGAACTCAGAATTAAGATTTGTACATTAGAGAGAAAATTGTTTCCCTTTAAATAACGAGTCCGACAAAAGTTGAATCATCAAAATCCGATAACGAGTCAAACGTTTTGATCAAAATACCAAAGTGAGAAAAATAGGCCCAGTCAGAGTACCATTTCGTCGACGAGATGCTATAGGGGATCGAATTTTGGCGACGAAATTGGCCCAGAAACGTCCATAAAAGAGTAACTGACCTTTAAGGATATTTTTTAAGGGCTTTTAAGGGTTTTGGAAACCCTTGGCCTATATATAGGGTCTTATTTTCATGGGCAAGGGTTACCAAACCCTCAAAATCATTTTGGAAGGGGAATTGAGAGAGAAGAAGAGGAAAGAGAAGGGAAAGCTCGAGTCTTGCTTGGGTGCTCTGTTTTGATTTAGTAGGTTCAGATTTTCAATCAAAGAGAAGTCGAAACTTCGCTTCTCAACTAATCTAAAGCACCTAGATCAAAGGGGTTTGATCGAGAAAAGGTAGATACTTTCTACTACCTAACTTGGTTATAAATTTAAGTAGGTAATTCCTACTAGTTCTCTATGTTGGGATTACTATGATGTTTCTATGAAATGGATTCTTTAAGATTAAGAAATTCTAGGATTTCTATGATGTATGATACTTTATGCATATGCCTCAATGTTATTAAGGTATTCTATGATTTCCATGATGCTCACAAGAGCTATGTACTATGTTTAAGAATTTCTAAGTCTAACATGATGCTCAAAGTTCTCACATGTTATGTTCCAAGTTTTCAAAGGGTTATGCTACTATGTTAAAAGATTTTTTAAGTCTATTAAGATGTTCACAAGTCTCACATGTACACTAGTCTCGCATGATCGGATTTCTCATAAGTTGGATGTATGAAAATTCATAAGAAACGTTTTAAGGAAACCTCATAAGAACTCATAAGTGATTATGCCAAACATTGGGTTGGTATTCTAAGATTGTTTCACAAAGCTCTCAAGGGATCATAGATGCCCACAAGTATCTCAAAGGCTCACACAGATCTCACAAGACATCATGCATATCTCACAAGGCATCATAAATGGCTTATACGACTCACGAGGATGATAAAAAGCTCACACGACTCATAAGAACTCATAAGCAAGTGATTCACACAAGACCTCATAAGATACGTTTTGTTTTCTACGAAAGCTCAAGAGATAAGGTTTAAAAAGCTATGCACTTGTAAACGTATGATTTTCAAGTTCAGTTTAAAGCATGAAATATGAATTGTTAATTCTCTATGTGTTAGCATGATATTAATGTTTCATAACACTATTAGCTAGTAGCTTGTATCCACTGAGTATTCCATGCTCAGCCAAATTGTTGACTTCGGTAGCATCTATGGAAGTACTGAAGGGAATCCAGATAAAAATTTTATGCGGAAACTGGATCCCAAAGATCTTTACACCATAGAAAGCAAATAATGCTAACTACATGTTTAGAGAATTACCTCGGTGAATGATGTTCACCGGTAAAGCAAAAACCAACTCAATTCGTCAGAACTCTTTGTAGAGATTTCTTGAAGAAATATTCAAAGCTCGATCCTTATTCTTCGCTACCTCCACGAAGCTTTTGAATCTCTACTTGGTATTGAAGAAAAAAGAGATGAAGAAGAGATGATGGAGTAGACTTTCTATCTCACAAAACCCTTAGGGTTCAAAACCCAAGGCTTTAAACAACTTGGAATCTCCCTAGGGGGCTCACGAAAATTGGAGGGAGAGAAATCTCTCTCTAAGCTCACGGTTTGGAGGATGGGAGAGTAAAATCCTTGAATCAATTCTCCTCCCCACGTTTTGGGTATATGAGTATTTATAGATTAGGAAACAATCCTAATCCTAATCAAATTTAGAAGTTATCCCTTAAAGAGAGTTACTAAATAATGATAACTCTTATGATTAATTAAAACAAACTTTCTAATTTAGGTTTCTTTTTCCTAATAGGACTCCATAATTAAAGGGGTGTAACTAATTCCCTAGATTCTAGGGATCCCAACAATCTCCTAACATTTAGGAATCCTAATCAAATCAGGAAACCCCAAAATGGGGGGGCGTGAGCTAGAGGGGGGCATGAGCCTTTGGGGATCTTGGTCTTCAAGTTTTAATATAATTTCACTCTTATCTCTTTCTTTCTTGCATTCCAAGTATTGGAATCTAATCCCATAAAATAAGGAGTATTTAATTAATAATTATTTAAGTAACAAAATCCTAATCCAACTGGGAAACACTAAGTTGGCGCCCACCCTAGGGATTTAATCCTATGAGCTTGGGCTCACTAATAAGGTCCATACTTTATGGGTTTTATGGATATGGGTCAAACCCATTTTCCCTTATTTTATGTTAATTAAATAATCACCATTATTATCCTTTAATTTAGATTAACTTTTAATCTAAACCATAGATTAACATTTAATTTATTTTATTAATGATTAACATTTAATCAATTAAATTATAGATTAACATTTAATCTATTATTGAACTTGTATTTCTTATGTGAGCATCTCCACAGATTGTTCTGAGACATTCTAACGCTGGCTTACCCAATATTATCCCATTGACCCTTAAAAACATCGGAATTGCAAGTGACATGAGATATCCATGGTGCAATTGAATCCCAGTGTAAGAATATTAACCATTAAGGATCCCACCACATGAACTTTTTAATTCAATTGATCATTCTAATAACATTATCTCTAATGGGCCTTCGAGATTAATATACTATCTAACTCATAGCCTATTGCACATCATCCGGGTTTCCAAGACTACTGATTAAGACATGAGAAACTTTTTCTCATGTAAAACATTTTGAGAAATTTTTTTTATAAGTATAATATATTTTAATAAAAATATATTTCAAACTTATTTTATTTCAAAATCATCTGCGTAGGATTTAAGCTTAATTGACTGTCTTACCCGGAACTTGGATAATCTCTCAATTTAATGAGCATGAATTTTATGTTTGAAATTCATCATGACTCGAACAGCTTTCTGACTATCTAACTGTCACCATATTGTAGTCCCTAAGGTAGAGAGTACTTTGGTGGAATCAAAACAGTTAGATTACTGCTCAGTTATAAATGAACTCATTAGATCTAAGGATCATTGAAAATGTTTAATGTGAATGAGAGACCAACTATCTGATAGTATGTTTATGTAAGAGGTCTCTCATTGCATGCAATCAGTCAGTGTACATTTAAGCACCCATATGCTGATGTGTAGTCTCCACTACAATAGTTTGATTTAAAACTATATCTCAACCATTGAGAACATCTTAGCATTTTGGCATCCATATAAGTGAAGGGCCCAACTTCACCCATAGCTGTGACTATATAAGGTATAAGGAACTGGAAAGCTATATCTGCCTATGATAGTCTCATCACATAGCTTTCCTACAATATATCCTATGAACCTTTGTCGATATCTCATATCGTGTAGATCATCTCATGATCATGGTCAATTACCCATAATGAATTCACAATAGATAAAGAAGAAATTTCTATTAATCTAATTAATAAAAATCTGACAATCTAAATGACTTATCTGGGCATAATGTCTAATAATCTCCCACTTGCCCTAAAAGTCATTGTGACATAGATTTTAGTCTCATACTATCTAAGTGTGTTACAAATACTTTATCTGATAAAGTTTTAGTCATCGGGTCAGCAACATTAAGGTGAGACTTAATCTTTGTAACAATGATGTTTAGCCTTATCTCTCAATAATCTCATTAATGAGAAGATACTTCCTCTAAGTGAAAAGTAAGCACATAATCCCTATTCATTTTCAGGTACTTCATGATGTGCTTTACAGTAGTCCAATGATTAACACTTGGAATGCTTTAGAACCGACTAGCAACTCCCATAGCATGACAGATATTCGGTCTAGTACAGAGCATGACATACATGAGGCTCCCCACTGCCAAAGCATAAGGGCACCTCTTCATCTGCTCGATCTCATCAGCTGATGTAGGAGCCATCTTTTTAGACAAAGTAACACCATGTCTAAAAGGAATGCGAGTTGTCTTACAATCACTCATATAACTTGACAAAATCTTGTCAATGTAGGAAGTTTGGCTCAATCCCAACATTTGACATTTTTTATCTCTCAGAATCTATTTTCTGAGAATATAGGATGCCTCTCCCAAGTCTTTCATTAAGAAATGCTGAGAAAGCCAAATCTTGACTGATGACATCATTCCTATATCATTCCAAATGAGTAGGATGTCATCTACATAAAGAATAAGGTATACTACCGCTCTCCCACTGTCCTTCTTGTAAATACAAAATTCTTCTAAATTTTTTTGGAATCCAAATTCTTTGATTGAAAGATCAAATCTTTGGTTCCAGCTTTTAAAAGTTTGTTTCAAACCATATATCGACTTGTTAAGCTTACATACCATGTTCTCCTGGTTAGGAGCAATGAAGCCCTCAGGTTGCTTCAAATAGATGTCTTCATCTAACATTCCATTAAGGAAAAAAGTTTTGACATCCATTTGCCATATCTCATAGTCATGGTGTGCAGCTATAGCTAGCAATATCCTGATGGACTTGAGCATAGCTACAGGTGAAAAAGTATCCTCATAATCAACTCCTTGAATTTGAGTGTAACCTTTTGTAACAATTCTTGCTTTATTGGTCTCCACGTTACCATCGACACCCTTCTTCCTTTTGTAAATCCATTTGCATCCAATTGGCCTTATACCATCTGGTGGATCTACTAAAGTCTAGACGCCGTTGTCATACATAGAATCTATTTCAGCATTCATGACTTTATTCAATTGAGATGCATTTACATCTAATGTAGCTTCCTGATAAGTATTAGGATTTGTATCCTCATCATCAGGGGTAATTAGATAAACCTCATTATTGTAATACTGAAGTCTATCTGGTGGTCTAGAAACTCTTTCAGATCTTTTCAATGAAACAGAATTAGAAGAATCAATAGTGGAAGAAGGATTAGGTTCATCTTGGATACTAGCTGAGTTGTCTTTCATCTCATAAAATTCAACCTTCTTAAGAAGATCAATTTCTTCCTCCAAGAAGGTGGCATGATTCCTAACAACTATTGTTTGGTTTGCCTTGGAGTAGAAATAAAAACCCTTAGTTTCCTTTGGATACTCTACAAAGTTCCATTTTTCTGTTCTAGATTTTAACTTAGTGGGTTCGATTTTGTGAACATGTGAAGGACAACCCCATACCCTTAGATGTTGTAAACTAGGTTTTCGCCCAATCCACAATTCATAGGATGTAACCGGTATAGACTTAGAAGGAACCCAGTTCAAAATGTAAATGACAGTTTGTAAAGCATACCCCCAAAGATAGGAAGGTACATCGACATGATTCATCATAGATTGAACCATATCTAATAAGGTCCGGTTTCTTCTTTCAGAAACACCATTTTGTTGAGGTGAGACAGGACTTGACCATTTGTGAGATAATCCAATTATCCCTTAAGTAATCCATAAAATCATTGGTGAGGTATTCACCACCTCGATCTGATCGAAGTGTCTTTATGGATTTTTCTGTTTGATTCTCAACTTCCAATCTGAATTCTTTAAACTTTTGAAAAGTGTCAGATTTGTGTTGCATAAAATAGACATATCCATATCTATAATAGTCATCGGTAAATGTGACAAAATACCGGTATTGTTCTCGTGCAACAATGTTAAATGGATAACATACATCACTATGTATGAGTCTCAACTTTTCTTTAGCTCTTCCTACCTTTTTATGGTAAGGCTTCTTAGTCATCTTCCCTTTGAGACATGACTCGCAATTAAGGAGTGGTTCTACCTTGAGGAATTCAAGGGAAACATCTTTTACTAACCTCTTGATCCTATCAAGATTAATATGACCAAGTCTCTTATGCCAAAGATAAGTTGACTCTGTGCAATGTCTCTTCATTCCAGACATTCTAGATGATGAGGCATTGTCACTTTGCAGACTTTCCTTATTTACCGAAGGAAATATTAAATAAAGACCATTAATAAGATTATTAGTAATTAAGACCATTCCATCTTTCTTAATTTCAACTATTGAATTAAAAATGATAGAGAATCCACAAAGTAAAAGTCTAGATACTGAAATCAAATTTGTGTGCAGAAGGCACATAAAAACAGTTTTCTAAAATTAATGTCTTTCTATAAGGTAAATAAAGAGTAAATACGCCAATTGGCTTGACTGCAACATTTGCACCTGAGCCAACTTTAAGCTTCTGCTCATGTCTTGTCGATTTCCTGGTTTCCTTGAATTCCTGCAACCAATTGCATACATGTATAGTGAATTCAGAATCCATGCACCATGAATTAGAGAAACCATCTAGAAAGTTTGACTCAACAGTAAATAGTACTTCAAAGCATCTCATACCTTGAGTACTGGCGCGATCCTTCTTAAGAGTTGCGAGGTAAGTTCTACAATTCCTCTTCCAGTGGTATATTTTACCACAGTGGAAACACTTTCCCTTGCCTTTGTTATCCTTGCCAGCATCTCCTGAAGAACCTTTGGCAACTTTTGCCTTACCCCCAGTTGTTTTTAAACTTTTCTTTACCATTGTTTTTCTTCCTTTTCTTTTCAGACACTATCACAGGTATAGGTCTTTCAACAAACATAATTTCATCATCACTATCCTTTCCGATCTCATTTTCCACAGCCAATAGTGAGTCTAATAATCCACTAAGAGTCATCTCATATTTGTTTATACTATAATTCACTACTAACAAGTTGAATGACCGAGGGAGTGACAGTAGAATTGTATTGATTTTGGTGATAGGATCCATCTCTCCACCATACATCTTTAGTTCTTTAATATAACCCATCATCTTCATTACGTGTTCTTTGAATGGAGTTCCCTCTCTCATCTCGGTGGTAAAAGAGACCTTAATGCTCTTTATTTAGCAGACTTATTCTCTACACCAAACAACTCATAAAGGTGTTGTAAAATGTCAGAAGTATTATCCATATCCTTATGATGATTAACAGGATATTGGATAATGATGCTAATACCCAATTTTTTGCTACCTGATTAGAACGATTCCATAAATCAGCTTCAGCGAACAAATCTGGTGTTGAATCCGAAAGAACCATAGGTTTAGGAGTTGTAAGACATAGGGTAAGCTTTTCAGCATAGAGTACTAGGTATATTCTGAATTCTCAGTCAACATAGTTTGTTCCAGCTAACTTCTCATCATTAAGAATATTAGTTAATGGGTGTAGGTCTGTCATGATTTAATCAAATGACAAATAAAGATAGTATTAGGGATCTATTGAATTCATTAATTACTATTAGATTATGGGTCTGTTTCTAATAGTATTGTTAATTTAGGCAAAATCAATTGGCATCGAATACCTAGACACTGGCTTAATGTAATCCTGCCTTTGGGCACAATATCACATCGCCTTGAATAGGCAGATAAAATCTATCTTCTCCATTTTCACAGATCTCATCTTGTGAATCTTGAAGCATTTGATCTACTATTTGATCTATAAGGGATGTTATACTCACTCTTTGACGTTATTGTATGACATCTTTTATTCATGTGCCCACCTACCATGAACCTAATAAATACTTAGCGAAAGCTCACGCTTTGGCGTTGTTTCTCCCACTATTTGCTTATAAATTTTTTACCATGTTTTCACATAGGTGAGAGGGATTGGGCCCGACTTTGGCCTGTCAACTTACTCACACTCCCCACTATAAGATCACATAATGTATGGTAGAAGATCATAATACTTCGAGACTTGTCCCTATTCTTATATACACATGATATATTAAGGGCAATTATTTCAACAGAATAATTAAACATAAATAATAGACATCATCTCATGATAAAATAAACAAGTATCATTTCATGATAATTAAACAATAATAAATATCATATGAGATTAATTGCTATAGGTCAGTGAAAATTAAAATGCATGGATGCAAGAGAATGAGATAAGAATAAAGGTAACTTGCAAACTCCTTCGCGATTCCTTCCCTTATCATCTTATCAAGATCATCATCATAGCATCCTCCTTCATCTCGACCAATACATGATATGAAATTTAAATGACATTAGGGAAATCAGATTTCCATTCGCCCTTTTTAGGGAAACCGAACGAATCTGTCCTTTACAAATTTTCCAAAATCATACTACATATTATCATCTAATATGAATGCATGATAAACAATTCATCATATATTGTAATTGACCTATAACTATAATCTCATACAATTAGATGCAATATGCTGATGAAGTAATTTTTCTGATATTTCAAAAGATTAAAAATTGATAACAATTATTAATTTGCTCTATAATATCTATATCTTATATAGATCAAACCCCGAAAAATAAAACAATTATATTTTCCATCAAACAATTTTCATAAAATTATTTTTAAAATATAAGAATAGGATTTTCTTAAATCTCTACAATATTTTATTCTTTTCTTTAATGCAAGATCATTTCTCAAATGCAAGATCATTTCATAAAGATTGGTTCTACTAGTATTCAAGATTGGAATAAAAAATTAAGAGAACTGAAAATCCTAAATATGATCTCATCAAAAAATAGGGTTTTAAAATTTTTCGAATAAAATCTATTTATAAGAAAAATCATTCATTAATTATTTTTAAACAATTAGCAAATATATTTTAAATGATCAAATCATTTAAAATGGATTCCAAAATAAACTATTTATTTCGATAACACTTATAATAATAGTTTTTTTTAATTATTTAATTATTATCATCATCAAATCTCATTCGATAAATAATAAAAAATAATTATTTATTTATTCATTTCATGAACAAATAAAATAAAAACTATGAGCAATAATATATAAACAAAATTAAATTCATCTCATGAATGAATTTATCTATTTAATAATCCTTTAAAATAAACAAAAAAATACTCCCTAACCATGAGCTCTGATACCACTTGAAGGGAATCTAGATAAAAAATTTATGCGAAAACTGGATCTCGAAGATCTTTACACCATGGAAAGCAAATAATACTAACTACATGCTTAGAGAATTACCTCGGTGAATGATGTTCACTGGTGAAGCAAAAACCAACTCGAATCGTCAGAACTCTTTGTAGAGATTTCTCGAAGAAATATTCAAAGCTCGATCTTTGTTCTTCGCTATCCCCGTGAATCTTTTGAGTCTCTACTTGGTATTGAAGAAGAAAGAGATGATAGAGTAGACTTTCTATCTCACAAAACCCTTATGGTTCAAATCCCAAGGCTTTAAACAACTTGGAATCTCCCTAGGGGGCTCACGGTTTGGAGAAGGGAAGAATAAAATCCTTGAATCAATTCTCCTCCCCACATTTTGGGTATATGAGTATTTATAGATTAGGAAAAAAATCCTAATCTTAATCCAATTTAGAAGTTACCCCTTAAAGAGAGTTACTAAATAATGATAACTCTTATCGTTAATTAAAACAAACTTTCTAATTTAGGTTTCCTTTTCCTAAAAGGACTCTTTAATTAAAAGGGGATAACTAATTTCCTAGATTTTAGGGATCTCAACAATCTCCTAACATTTAGGAATCCTAATCAAATCAGGAAACCCCAGAAATGGGGGCGGGGGGTGTGAGCCTTTGGGGATCTTGGTCTCCAAGTTTTAATATAATTTCACTCTTATCTCATTCTTACTTGCATTCCAAGTATTGGAATCTAATCCCATAAAATAAGGAGTATTTAATTAATAATTATTTAAGTAACAAAATCCTAGTTAGGAAACACTTAGTTGGCGTCCTCCCTAAGGATTTAATCTCATAGGCTTGGGCCCACTAATAAGGTCCATACTTTTTGGGTTTTATGGATATGGGTCAAACCCATTTCCCTTTATTTTATGTTAATTAAATAATCATCATTATTATCCTTTAATTTAGATTAACTTTTAATCTAAACCATAGATTAACATTTAATCTATTTTATTAATGATTAACATTTAATCAATTAAATTATAGATTAACATTTAATCTATTATTTTAATGATTAACATTTAATCAATTAAATTATAGATTAACATTTAATCTATTATTGAGCTTGTATTTCTTATGTGAGCATCTCCATAGATTGCTCTAGGACATTCTAACGCTGGCTTACCTAATGTTATCCCATTGACCATTAAACAGGAATAACATCGAAATTGCAGGTGACGTGAGATATCTATGTTGCAATTGAATCCCAATGTAAGAACATGAACCATTAAGGATCCCACCACATGAACTTTTTAATTCAATTGATCATTCCAATAACATTATTCCTAATGGGCCTTCGAGATTAATATACTATCTAACTTATAACCCATTGCTCATCATTCGGGTTTCCAAGACTACTGATTAAGCCATGAGAAACCTTTTGTCATGTAAAACATTTTGAAAAAAGATTTATATAGGTTTAATATATTTTAATAAAAATATATTTCAAACTTATTTTATTTCAAAATCACCTACGCAGGATTTAAACTTAATCAACTGTCTTACCCGAAACTTGGATAATCTCTCAATTTAATGAGCATGAATTTCATGTTTGAAATTCATCATGAATCAAACAACTTTTTGACTATTCAACTGTCACTGTATCATAGTCCCTAAGGTAGAGAGTACTTTGGTGGAATTAAAACAGTCAGATTACTGCTCAGTTATAAATGAACTCATCAAATGTAAGGATCATTGAAACTGTTTAATGTGAATGAGAGACCAACTATCTGATAGTATGTTTATGCAAGAGGTCTCTCATTGCATGCAATCAGTCAGTGTACATTTAAGCACCCATATGCTGATGTGTAGTCTCCACTACAATAGTTTGAGATAAAACTATATCTCAACCATTGAGAACATCTTAGCATTGTGGCAGCCATATAAGTGAAGTGTCCAGCTTTACCCATATCTGTGACTATATAAGGTATAAGGAACTGGACAACTATATCTGCATGTGATAGTCACATCACATAGCTTTCCTACAATATATCCTATGAACCTTTGTCGATATCTCATATCGTGTAGATCATCTCATGATCATGGTCAATTACCCATAATGAATTCACAATAGATAAAGAAGAAATTTCTATTAATCTAATTAATAAGAATCTTACAATCTAAATGACTTTTCTGGGCATAATGTTGAACATGCACATGCTCCTGAGCCTTGGATAGAGGAGTACTACGAGCCGGAGCCTACCATGGATCATCACCAGGATGATGGACCTCTAGATAGGTGGCCCTATCTAGATTATTGTTGAGTGATGTGAAGGAGAGGGTTGTGTATTTTGAAAGTGGGGAATGTCTAATTTAGACTTTATATTTTGTATAATCTGTTGGTTCGGACTTGGAATACAAATCACAGGTTTATGTTATTTAGAATTTTGCTTCCGCTATGTATTTGCCTTGTGTATTTTCACATGATGGTTTTGATATGATAAGCCATGAACTAAAGTATCCCTAACTTCTAGGAGGTATTTTGGGTCACAATAATATATTTATATATATATATAATATTTTAGAAATTTATTATACATTGATTGCTAACTTGACATATAACCATCATCCTTTATTCAAGATTGGGACCGACAATGCAACTCAAAGAGCAATACAATGAAGTTTTAGTACCGTTAAATTGTTACAATTAGTACATCCGCAATTATTATAGTTGAATTGTTAGTATTAATACCGTTATATTTTTTAAAAAATAAAGTAAAAATGTTCAACTTACAATTAGTAACATTAAAAAAATTCTAGAAAGAGACTGCAGTATTAGTCTATTACACATACACACAAAGTCTTAGCCTTTATTAATTAGTTTTTTAAAGGAAAAAGTTAAAAGTTACTATATTAGAAAGATTCTACAAAAGAAATTGCACTACAGTGTTGGTATGTTACACAAACACACAGTAAGGATTAACCTCTTAGGTTATTATAAGCATGATTCAAAATATCGATATCAGATGCCATATTGGTAAGTTCAAAATAGGATTCGTATCGACGTATCAGACCGTATCAGATGGATATGGTAGAAAAAATTAGGAGATGCTAATAAACGCTTGGATACATAAGGAAAAACTTGGATACCTTACATAAAACTTCTTTTAATGAAAATATAAGCTAAAAACAAATTAAATAAAGACCTCTAACTATGTTTATAATCTTACATACCAGAGTTAAGAATTTTATAAGTTAAAAAAAACGTGTGTGCTGATAAAAAGGTATGGAAATACAAACCATAGTCACTTAGCTAAGTATAAGAAAAAAAATTTAGATGTATAACCTTATAATCAATGAGTTAAATAAGAATGTATTAAATTACAATCATAAACTTTAGGCTTAATGTAAGTCTTTTTTTACTGAACTCTTACACTGTTAGTTGGTTTTTTGATCATGTAGATGAAAATATGCTTTACGACTGAAATATGAGACTTTTTTGTCAATTTTTTTTTAATTGTTACACTGTATTGGTAATTTTTGATATAATAGAATTTATGAAATTTTAATATATGAGAAATACCTATTCATTTGAAAGTTGAAATTTTAATCCAATCCCTAAAGGGTGCTAAAAACAGGATTTTGTTCTTAAACTCAAAAGTTGACCTTTTATTTTCTAGGAATCTAGATCCATGATAATTTTTATTGAATCAAATAGGAGGATAACCTTATTTACATATTAATATCTTAAGTAAATAAAAGTAAAATTAATTAAAATCATGTACTTAAATAATATTTTATGTAAATAAGTTGTGCGTATCGGGCCTGTACTATGGATCCTAGTGTAAATGGAAGGAGAGAAAACAAATTAATTGAAAAATTTCCCATATCGGTCCCATTTCAGCCCGATACGCCCAATACGGGAGAATTTTCTTTTTCCAGCATACCAATGTATCGGGTAGCTCTAAATAGGATACGTATCGGCCCGTTTCGGTTGATACATATCGAAATTTTAAATCATGATTATAAGTCATAATTTATATATTATATATAATATGGTATATAAAAATATTGAGGAGTGCTAGCCCTACTCTCAGGACATTCCTACTTTCAGTGTGAGCCAATCATTTATCTATTTTCAGTGGTTAAAGTATGTACTTTTAAGTGATAGTAAGGCTTTAACACTGAAAATGGACAAATGGTTGGCTCACACTAAAAGTAGGAATGCTCTGAGAGTAGGGCTAGCACTCTTAAAAAATATTATATATGGTATAGCATATAGAATGGAGGGTCGGGCCAGGCTAAGTGTGTACCAAGTTTGGCCCTCATGTACGATGACCTTTCAAAATTAGGCCCGGCTCTACCCTAGGGCTTTTGTTTGTTTGTTTGTTTTTATTTTAAATCACCCAGTGGGGGCGGGGGTTAGGCCGATCCCTACCAGTTTATTAAATGAAGAAGAAATAATACAAAAATTAGGGGGTAGGGGATATAAAACATTACCTCTAAACCAAATTGGCATAAAAACTTAACACTTGACATTAAAAATAGAGGATCGATCAATGCGAATCATGTCCTAAAAAGTAGATGAAAGCTCTTTCAAATCCTTGAAATTTTTTCTACAATTCCTACAAGCTTCTTTGGATAGAAAATTAGCAATCTGGTTATTCTTTCTAATAACATGCTGAAAAAGGATGTTGCATTTTTCCTTCAAGGGAAAAAAAACCTCTATATTTTTGTGGGCTTCAAAGGGCTGAGTTGGGTCCTGCCCCCTCATCATTGGGCTAGATTGACAACCCTACTTAGGGTACGTATAGTTATAAACCAAAATTTTGATTTGACCCCACAGGCTAGTCCAACAGAGTACCGACCTAATTTTTCATCTAATTTGACATAAAGATGTTTTGAAACATAACTTAATATTATACATCCATCAGTATAGTAGGAGGGATTATAGTTGGCAGTGGTATAACTAGGGTTACCAAGTTCACTGTCTCCTATAGCAAACCACTAACCGGAGCTAATCCGAACAACTTCGTGGTTCGGTTTGGCTTGGTATGTGAAATTGAGTGAACCACATGATTCTTCCAAACGATATTGGTTTGTCAAATTTTTTATTCGAGTTTGTTGATATTTTTCTTCGAATTTGGCAAATTTATACTTTGGTTTCAATGATTTTTTCTTTTAGGTTTGGAAATCGCTCATAAATATGAGGTTTCAAAATAATTATTGATAATATATTTAGATAGTTAAATATATATATATATATACGCTATAATATAAATAAATAAGTGCCACCTAACCCATCTCTTTGCTCTCCAATCTTCAATCCCATGAATCCTATAAGCTCTATTTGAGAGATGCCATGTAGATTCTCTCTTTAATTCCCACCGTTCGATTAGGTCATTCTATGAGTTGCCAAAAGATACACTTCCTAAAGAGACTCTCTTATCCCACAACCTAACCTACGTAACTCTCTTAACCCACAACCTATGTACACTAACACCAATATTCTCTCTCTTATCCCCACAAGTTACCTATGTAACTAACATTCCTTATTTACCTAGCAACCCCAATTCATACCACTAAGAAATTTTTGATCTCCAACATACAACCTACCATAGTACCTTATTCCCACCCCATGTTTGCCATATGCAAGGCTACCTAACTCGAATGGTTAGGGGACTCATGTCTTTTTTAACAGCATCAACTCTTGAAGTCTATTTATTATTTAAATATTATAAATTACCATTTAGAGACTCGCATACAATTATTTTTAATTTAATTTGGAGATATTTTTTTTCCTATGTGACAATCATAGACATAAATATTAAGTGGATTTATGTTTTCATTATTATTCTGATACAAATATAATGTCATGTAATTTTTTGATAAATTATTTTCAATTTTGTGATTTTGCTACTCATCCCGTGCTATATTTTCTTTATACTCTTGTGCATTGCACGGGGTGTTTGCTAGTATCTATACTATAATATAAAGAAATAAGTGCCACCTAACCCCTCTCTTTGCTCTCCAATCTTCAATCTTAGGAATCGTATGCGTTCTATTTTAAGGATGCCACGTGGCAACCTTTTTTAAATCTCAACTGTTAGCTCTCTCTCTCTCAATTCAAAAATTATTTGAGGGATTTTAGGGGATACGCACGTCTTCCTTACAATTCAAAAATCATTTGAGGGATTTTAGGAGATTGTGATAAGAGGTATAGAGATAAGAATGATAGATAGAGCATGTAGAGAGATTTTAGGAGATTGTGATAAGAGGGATAGAGATAAGAATGATAGATAGAGCATGTAGAGAGATTTTAGGGGATTGTGATAAGATGGATAAAAAGAGATAAGAAAGAGAGAGAGAGAGAGAATGTAGAGAGAGATTTTACGGGATTGTGATAAGAGGGATAGAGTGTAGAGATTTATTTTTGATTTTTTTATTCACACTCATGCATCGCACAGGTCTCTACTAGTAAAGGTGCATGTGCTTTGCACATATAATTTTTAAAGATTTTTTTTAGAATTTAATTTTTAATATATTTTCATTAGACGTTACTATCTTTATATTAATTAATTTTATAATGTATTAGTATATTTTATATAACTAATAAATGTGCACGTGCTTTGCATGGATTAATTTTCTACTAATAAATGTAGTAATATTTTAATAAAAAATTATTTAATCATGGTTAGTATTTTAGTAGTAACTATGATGAGATGCTTTATAACTTTACTAAATAAAAAATGGTTACCAATTACATAAACTAATATTACTATATTTATAATATAGAGTTATTATCAAAGTAGGTTCGAGGTTATTTTTTCAAATAGGTAGTGGATCTATTTGAAACACGTCCAATACTACAACATTCAATTTTTTGTCTTCCTTCTCTATTCAATTTTGACTGCTAGTGAAAGGAAGTTGATGAGACGCTAGACCACCAATTTATGAGTGTTTGGATCTAATAGCGGACAAAACCATGTCCTTCTTACTTGCTACATACCATTTTAATAGGTGATATCATCAGAGAATATTTTCTGTCTAGTATGAGTATTAATACTCTTGTGTCTAAAAAAAAAGGGAAACATACGAGTCTTCATTACTTTCTTCAAAGATGATGGTTTGCAGATCCTTTACCTTCTTCACCATAAATTTCTGGACATCTTCTTCAGTCTGCAAGCTGTTGGGAGAGTGAGAAAAAGAAGAGAAAAGAGATGCCATAAAAGATGAGAAAAGAGAGACAGTAAAAGAGGAAGGACTTTGGAGAGTTTTATATCAAAGAGGTAATTCTATTAATATGGATTCTAGAGAATCTTTCTAACTTGACATGAAAGGCCCCTTCAATTTTATAAGATAGTTTGATCTTGTCTTTTCCATCGGCAAGTTAAAAAATATTCAAAGCTTACAAAAAATCCCTTTAAAATATAGCAGACAGTCCAATAAATTTAATCTAATTGGGTATTGTACTCTTATTTTAGTCATGTTAGCCAGTGCCAATAAATTTCATGTGTTAGCCAATGCCATAAATTTCATGTAATTCATGTAATTAGGTCTTGCATACGCTAAACCCTTTTTATGTTTTGAGTAAATTGACACGGGTTAAGACCCCTCTTTAAATATATAATTATGGAAAATGGTTTTGAGAGAACTGTCCTAGGGCCGAGACCAGGTTGGCTTGTGTGTGAGTTGTGTATTTACCTTTACCCAAAAAAATAACCAGAAACAACCAAAAAAGGAAATCAAGGGTGATTAAGATGCATACCAAGCTGCACAATTGTTTGTGCTTGCTGGAAATTATGGTCACTCTTCCAATCCTAGAACCACAAGCTCCCATTGTCACCTTCAAGAATGACGAAATAGTTTACATCTTTGTCCCAAAGACTGCTGCACTTAAATCTGTAAGGAATGCTTCAACACAAAATGGCAAGAAATCCTCCTATGCACTATCAACCAATATTCTTGGATCTGGATGTACCTCATGTTGGTATCGGGTGGCCAAAAGCCCTTGATGGAGGAATCGGGTGGTCTATAACCCTCGATCATATATGTGATGGAATACACCCTATGATTGGGAAAGCCTCACATGATAATACTATGGTGCACACACACACAATCATATCTGGCATTAGTGTTTTCAAAATACATTAATATGTATATAATTATTTTTACAAATTGTATTGTGTGAGCATGCCACTTGTCACTCAACCATTGGTGATATGATGAGAGTGTAGTCATACTTTTTCAGTCATGTGGAGGCTTGATTTTGATGATCCGTTGAGTAGTTCTTACTTAAGGGGAAGATGACACGATCTAACAGGAGGTGGTTGTGGGTTTGTTGCATGGGTAGTAGATCATAGCCGTTGATCTGCAACAATCTCCTAAGATGAAGGAGAAATGATAAGATCTCATGTTATTATAAATGAGTACGTTTACCCATTGCAAAATATCACAGAAATTTTATGCTGATAGTTATCAACAAGTTATAAGCTGTTGGTGTGCTAGTCCCAATCACTCTCCTGTTATTGTTGTCCACTGATTTAATCAATGTTTGAGTCAATCTCCATCTCTCATACTATCTTTGGATGAGATTTAATATTCATTGCCCAATATTATCATCAGATTTTTATATTTGCAATTGATCTATTATCTAAAGGAGTTTCAGCTGTACTGTTCTGCTCACAATTTTTTTTTATAATCCTAGAGACTCTGTAGGAGCCACATATAGAGAAGTTGGCTAGTTCTAGAAGACTTCTAGTCTATTATAACTTATCTGTAAGTGATTGTATATAACTACAATGAGTAAACATTCATCCTTATTTGTAAGTGATTGTGATTTGTGTATCACTACAATATGTAAGTTTTGTATAAATATATCAAGAGAACACAGATATAAGAAAGAACTTACGCTTCAGAAATTCTTCAAGATTTCATGCACACATGCATGCAATGCATAAGCAAGGTGGTGGAGACCCATTCAATGGAACCCATCTACGAGAAAAATTGGCCACATTAAATGATCGTAATAATCCAATTTATAGACAGTTGAAAAAGATATAGCAAATAGTTCCAGGGATAAAAAAAAAATCTACAAATCGGCAGGTAGGATCATCTAGTTGGGGGATAAAACATAGCTGAAAACTCTTCTAATGAAAAGCTTCCATTAAACCTCAGAGAAAAGCTACCTATTAGATCTTAGAAAAGCTACCTGTTAGACCTCTCTCTTAAATCATATAGGGATCTTCAACTTAAGAAAAACTGTCTCCTAGACTATAGATAACTCAAAATCAAAACTGTAGATAACTCAAAATCATAAAACATGGATGTGTATGTAGTATGGACTCTCATGATATATTCTTTTTACAATTATTTTCTTATTATTTACATAGAATGCCATTAATGAAATTTCTAAATGGCCATATTATCCCTAAGAACCACTATAAAAATTACTCATAAACTTATTTCTACTAGTAAAAGTGTACGTCCGTTGCACGTATTAATTTTTCATTAAAATATAACAATTTATTATAAAAGATATAATAAGATTAAATATTATTAAAAAATTTAATAACTACCACCAACTACTGTTCTAGACCTCTGGTCAATATTGCACATCGGTGGGATACTGATTATTACACAAATCTGTTTTAAGCGATGTTTTATACTTGCGACAATACATTTACTGCCAAAATGGTGTGCACCAAATTTGCTTTTTATTTACTAGAAATCTGAACAAAAAACCCTCTACTAGGTTATTTGAGGAATGCTCTGTATTTTATTCTTTTATTTTTCCACTTTTGTATATGCTATGGTCTATACCCGCATGACCCTAAATTACTTTGGGCTATTCAAAAAATACTAAGAAACATAAAATCATAAAAACTGAAAAACAATAAGTTAGGCATACGTGTATTAGAACTACGTGTGAATTGATTAAAATTTGGTGGATATGTAGGAAATTCAAATCAGGTTCAGCTAAAACTTGAGGGTGCATTCGTTTGGTGAGAAAGTGTGTGAAAGAAAAAAAAAAAGAAAGGGAATGAAAGGAAAAGAAAAGAAAAGAAATTTAAATTTTCTCTTAAAATAACCATCAAAAGATGGAGGAAGTTTTTGGGAGAAAGTTTGTCACTAATGAGGAAGTGCAAGCAAATGAAAGTATGTTTCTTGCACACCAAACGCAAGAAAAGTGCAAGAAAAATAAGTAGTGACTCCGAATTTTGTGATTTTGGTGTTGTTTTGGGTTGGCGAATTATTCGATTTGAAATTACAGTTAAATCAATCACGCACATTACTAAGTTAAAGATCCTCCCCTAAAGTCCACCTTACAACATTCCATTCTCTCCTGATTGCTGGTTTAAATAAATGACTAATTAACAATAATAGAAAGTATGAGTAGAAAACTTACATTCCTTACCCTTTCTTACATTTATTTTGACAAACAGGGTGTTTGGTCTCTGTCAAATTCTTCTTTTGACAATTAAAAATTGCTTAACAGAGATCTTTTGATTATATAAATTAAGTTAATGATGAGGGAATTGATCCTAAATTCTAACTGTATATGGGATTTATTCTTCTTGCATGAGAAGTTGGCTTCAACAAGAACTTAATAATTTTACTAATCAATGTTACGCCTAAAAACATAATCATTTCATTCCTCTTTAACTTTAACAACCATTACTTAGCTTTTTAAGATATTGATGGTACAAATGCCACAAGAAAAGGACTAATCATCAAGTGCCACTTTCCAAAATTGACTCTCTCTCTCTCTTCAGCACAAAAACTATGGAGAAGTATCATTTCACTATAGAGTGGGATTGATTTATGGATTTTATATGTGATGAAAATGTGGGTTAGTTAGGTTGTGATGGAATGAGTCATTCAAGTGGAGGCTACCTTTCTCTTGATTTTTCTCATTTGTAAACTTTCTCATTTGTAAAGTGACAAATAACAGCATCTTGAAAAAAAGCTTGTGGTGGGAAGAGGGAATTTTCCCTCCAGAATTCCTTTAACTTTACAGTGATGTTTAAGGAAAAGCTTGAAAAAACAAAGCAAAGATAGGACCAGACGATCTGGCTTGTCGCGGCAGAAAGAGACATGTATAGGTGGCAAATAAATTCATTGGCGTCCCTAGTTGGACATGGGAATCTGGAGTGCCTCATGAATCTTAGTGCCAACAAAGTATAGTTCAGCATCCACTTAGAATTTTCTTGATTTATTAGCTTGAAGTAGCCATCATACTTTATGACCCACCCTGTCGCATATGCTCAGTCCATATGTCATATTGAGGTTGGGCTTCTATAACCGGTTTATAATTGGGTTGGTTTGGGTGAGGTTTCGGGTACATGCATGACGTCTGATTAGATGATTTAGACCTATGTAATCAGAGTGTAGAGTGTAGAGTGTAGAGCGGGAGCAAGAAGGGGAGTGGGAGCGGGAGTGAGACTAAAAGTAGCATCAAATTTCAATTTAAGATGAATCGAGAGCGCCTAAACTTCTACCCTACGAAGGAAAATGACATCTGTAGCCAGTTGGGAGGCTTGGAAGTGGGAGCACGGTTGAGAAGTTTGGGAAGTTTAGACACTTTCTTTTTTGGCAAACTCAATCGTACCACATGGCAATGACCGAAGGCAAATACAATGAAATACTCACACCACCCATGCAAACCCACACACACAGCACACACATTCAGCCCTTGTAAGCTTCACTCTAGAGCTCCTCAAAACGGGTACCAACCATTGGAGGCGCCAAGGACCTTATAAAGGATAACATGCTGGGGTAACTACCCGATGTGGGACTAAACACTCACCCTAAAGTTTCTGTTTTTTTGGTAAACTCAATCATATCACAAGACAATGACTGTTTTTTTGGTAAACTCAATCATATCACAAGACAATGACTGAAGGCAAATACAAGGAAATACTCACACCACCCATGCAAACCCACACACACACCGAGCATGCAAACTCACACACAAAGAGCACACATACAGAGTTTAGACACTTTCAATCGGGTTGACTTTTGCCGTGCACCTCAATAAACCGTTACTCAATATAAGAAGAAGAAATGTTTAACTTACTGCCCCATTAGACTATATAGTCAAATGTAGTGTCCTCATTTTGTCTATTCGCTCATTTTTATCACACATCAATTGTAGTTAAGATTCACTCACTTCTTCTAAGGTTAAGCAATCTGAACTTAATTTTTAAAAACAAAAAATATAAACTTTAATTTTCTTATGATTAATCATAGTTAAAAGAGTGTTAAAAGGAACACGTGACCATGGCATTAGACTACATAGTTAGATACATAACATCATAAAAAGTAAAACACTTTTAGATGTGAAACTCACTAAAAGTAGTTGGACTCCTTTTATAGGATGATTAATAACTAAAATGAATAATCAGGAGTCGCATTCAGAGTGCTAGCTCCAATACACTAAGGTGGCGCTTGGTAACACTAATCTAAATAGGTAGAGCTTATTTAAAAATTATGTTTAGTTGGACTTTAGATTGTTAAGTTGAAGGTTAATTCCATGTCTACATCTTTTTGAAGTAGGGATTTTACCTTTAAAGTAAAAAGTAGATATGAGCTAGTTATTAAGTAGAGATTTTTTCCTCTAAGATCTCTACTTCAAAAAGACGTAGACATACAATTAACCTTCAACTTATCAATCTAAAATTTAACTAAGCACAATTTTCAAATAAGCTCTATCTATTTAGATTAGTGTTACCGAACGCTACCTTAGTCAAATATTTTTTAAAGATGTAGAGTGGGTGCAACATGTGGTGTTGCTACTCTATAACAGGCGGGATCGGAGTTGGTATTGCTCTCACAAGACCAAAACCGTTTTGCTCTTAGTGGGCTTCCGACATGTGGCGATAAAAAGGGGAGAATATATCAAATGAAGAGAAGTGAAAAAACAGGGGAGAAAATGAAATGACCTCTCCCCTTTTTATCGCCACATGTCATGAGATGGTATGTATGTCTGCTCGTGAGAGTGATTGGAACATTTTTAAGGTGGTCCAGCTACGGCCTACAGGGGATGGATTATGCAGTCATGTTTGTGAATAGTCTGCGTCGTTGGGACCTCATGAGATGGCTAAAGAGGAACAAGAGAAGAAGGATGGATGGCTAAAGGCGTTCATGAGTTGTGTCGCCTCATGGGCGCCAGTGCTACTGTTTTAACTTCACAAAATAATGAAGCATAAGGAGTGAAATATCCGGTTGCAAGATATCTATTGAAATATATAGATTTTGTGAACCCCATCCAGAATCTTGGAAAAAGGGGGCTAGTCTTCCACCCGCGTATCTGCCTTAGACCTCCCAATTTTTATTTTTATTTCTTTTTATTATTTTATTTTTATTTTTAGGAGTGGGTGGGATGTTGAAAATGAGTATTGTTGAGAAATTGGGTGATAACACCCAACCTCTTGGGCGAGTGGTGGGGTGTGGCCAGTCTGTTGAGGGAGACCTGGGGATCCAATCCCCTCAGGTATGAGTTGCTAGAACTCTAATTCCCAAGCTAACTACAAACCCTACTAACGTAGGTAAATGATATCCACAATAACAACAAAAATTTTGGGCGATGCCTGTGCAAATTAATTTAATTATTTTAATGTCCAATCATGGGAGAGATCGCAAAAATTTTTTATTGAAGTTTTCATCATGGTTAGGACAGAAACCGTGATACATATTTTTTGTGGGAAATATAAGATCACCGTTAATATTTAACTGTGATTATAACTATTTTCATAGATTACTGTTTAATATATAGATCACAGTTCTTAACATAAATCTAATCTAATATCATTTTAATAATATGAGTTATCAACGTAAACGTAAACATTTTGACTAACTTTTCATATTCTAAAATATTTAAATTTAATTATTTTAACGTCCAATCATGATTTCTAAACGAACGTGATCGATGATCCGCTATATAAATAACTACAACCAATCGATATTTTAGAGAACATAGTTCGACTCAATAAAAGGCTGGTCATGTATGTCGCTATAATTTTGCTCTTGAATGTGTTACAATGTAATATCAACATACTATAGTACCTAACTGACCACCTTGAATACTCGTAGAAATCCCTAATCTTATTTTTGTAAGCTTTTGAGATGGTTCAACCTTGAACTAGAGTGTGTGCTGTAACATTCAAGAATCAAGTTATAGCAAAACATATGACTAGTGTTACTGTAACTTTGAGTTCTATTGGAAATAGAGGACTTGATTCAAGAGAAGAACGGTCATCTGTGTTGCTGTAATTCTTTTATTGAATGTGTCACAACAATACTCTGTAGTACCAGGCTGACCATCTCCAATACTTGTGGAAAATCCTGATGTTATTTTCATAAGATTTTGAGGTGGCTTAGACTGGTACCGTAATGTGTGCTAACATCTGGGAGCAGAATTACAGCAATGCATATGACTAGTGTGCTTGAACAACGATCACAGTTATTGAACTAACCATGATTCTTGTCAATATCAATCACCATATAAAGCCTTATTTTGGATTGATGAATTTCGAGATCAAAACAGTGTCTAGTTTGTCTCAATCTGAATTATTCAAGTTCTCGAAGCAGTGTGAAGATGAAGCCCAAAGATTCAGCAATCAAGTTTCGCTCACTCCATTTAGGAATGGTAAGGGACTTAGAGATCATCAAACCTAAGTGGAATTGACTTAGACAAAGTGCTACATACCTTAGGTGGCTAGATACAAGTTTGAGAGGTTGAAAAAAACCGTTTAGTACTAGTGAAAACCAACTACTTGGTTCGAACCACTTGGGTTTGGTTCGAACCTGCTTGAAAAAATTATGTATGAGAAAATTTTCCAGAAGCTTTGCTTCAAGTGGTTCGAACCATTCCCCAAGTGGTTCAAACCAACTGAGTAGTAAACTCTGTTTTAGCAACCTCTAATTATTTCTTTTGAGTTGTCTATTTTGTTTATTTAAGACATCTTTCCCTAACTCAAATTAGGATATTTAGACAGAGAGTTGAGGCTCCAAAATTTTTTAGTTTGTCATTGGATCATCCTATTGAGCCATCTCTCATGTTCTAAGCTACAGTTGCAAGTTCAAACATATTTATCTTGTACTTGCATATGTGATTCTCACAGTTTATTAGATCCCTCAAATTTTGTGTTTAAACTGAATTCAAATCTCCTCACACTCGATTGTTGAGTATTGGCCAGAGTCGTTGCGACGAAGATCGATCTTGCAAGATCGTTGTTTTCATTGCTTTGAGAAGGCCTTGGTCGATGTGAAGCCGAATCTGCTGTGGTAGAGATCGGACTACGGGTTCATGGATTACAAGTACAAAGAGCTTGTTGCCATGGAGCATCGTGTCTTGTTTGGGTTAAGTTCTGATTCTTTTAAGTTTAACTTTCTCTAAGTTTATTACTTCAACTGGATGAGGTCCCGTGATTTTGCCCAGAAAGATTTTCCACGTAAAAATATTGGTGATATGGGTTGTAATTTGTTTACCTATTCCGCACTTTAATTTCTTAAAATTAAAATTGATAGACAAACCTTAGGATAACTTATCCACCCCCCCCCCCTTCTAAGTCTTGGTTCATATCAAAATGGTAATTTCAATTGGTATTAGAACGGGTTCACTATTAAAGTAAACTACTGTAGTGCTATCCTTGTTAAATCTCTTTAATGAAAGAGGGTGGTTCCATCACTCATCATCCCCTATTTGATGGGAATAATTATGCATATTAGAAAGCTCGAATGAGAGAATTCCTCAGATCATTAGATGAACGAGTTTGGATGACTGTTGAAAAGGGTTGAAATCCCCGATCAAAACAGTCGAGGAACTGACTATGGTGAAATACTCCAAAGAATGGAGTAAAGAAGAGATGGAGACTGCTGGTTAGAATACTAAAGGTTTCAAAGCCATATTCAATAACGTTACACCCAAAAATTTCGGAGAATCTCTAAGTGTTTCACATCAAAGAGGCTTGGGAGAATTTAGAAATCATCCCTGAGGGGATATCAACTGTAAAAATCTCTAAGCTCCAAATGCTTACCACTAGGTTTGAAAACCTAAGAATGGAAGACAATGAAACTTTTTATGAATTCTATATAAATTGTAAGCACCCAAATTTTTTACCCCTCGTTAACCATGGCTAAGAAATTTAACTATGGTTAACCTCAGTCTAATCCTATGTCAACCCTAGTCACACCCTAGGTAAACCCAAGGTCAACCTTACGTCAACCCAAGTCAAACCATAGGTCAAACCCTAGTCTAACCCTAGTTCAACCCTATGTAAACCCAAGGTCAACCCTAGGTTCAACCTCAGTCCAATAGTAGACCTAGCCAAGGACCAAGGGCCAAGCCCAAGGTCCCTAGAGCCTAGACCCGTAGACAAATAGCCCTGGGCCCATACAGGGTCCACAAACCCTAACCAAGCCATAGGAGGAGGGCCCAGCCAAAAGATTTAAAAATTCTGTAATGTCGGTGAACTATTCACTGACATTCCTTATATGGTAAAAAAACTGTACCGCATGCATGGGCATTTAAGCCTGACCAGACCCATTTTTAGAAAAAGTCAGTTATAAATGGTGGTAGGTGATCTACTGCAATTAAGTTTTTATGCATGCATGAGAATGACGGTACTAGCTTTACCGTCATTCCCAGTTTATGCAAATTCAGATTCTGCCTACCCACCCCAGTGCTCAGGCCTGCCCCTGAGTCCTCCATGCTGCCTCCCACGCCTTTGGCAACCCCTATCTACCCTAGTACTAATCCCTTCCAGTTCCCAGGACCCTTTCCCTATAAAATCCAACCTCATGTTCAAGCTAAAGGATTGAAAACCTTCATCCAAAAATCTGCAAAACTTGGAAAATGCCCTTGCCTCCCAACTCTGGCGAAACCAGAAGGACCAGAAGCTTTTAGGGACTACCCTAGGTCCCTCCCAACCATGCATCACTACCGCGGCCACCACCGCCATTCTCCGGAGTGTTCTAGTAGGGTAAGGACTTCCCCTACCCCTATTTTCTTTCTGTAAAAGCATTATGAGCCCTTGGTCCTACTCCAGGGGACTTTATTTTGTTGCAAACCTAGAAGCAGGGATTGCCCTTACCTTCCTCTTAGGCATGGAGACCCCTCTTAGAGTAGATTCATGGTAATATGAAAGAGAGAGAGAAAGACCGAGCCTTGCAAACCCTTGGGACTATTTGGGGACTCCCCTAAGCTTTGGGGAAGCCCCCGAATAGGACTTGGCCTCTGGCCACAGGCACAGTCCATTTTCTAGAAGAAACCTAGAATGGGGGTAATCTCAATATTGCCATTCTGGGCAGTTCCTCTCTACAATGACACTAAGCCTCATTTCGTGGAGCCCCAGTCCATTCCAGGGTCTAGTGTAGGTCCTTGAGATCTTCCCTTTCCATCCTTGGTCCTTCTAGGTTCACCAATTTAGCTTAACTGTTGTTAAAATGCACTAAAATGGAAACTTCCCAGGATGTCGGTAAACAGTCTACCAACATTCTGGGATTCTTGGCACACTATTAGAATGGCCACTGTGGGCCCAATCTAGACTAGGCCTAGGGCCCATACTAGGCTCATGACACTTACTAAAGTCACCTAATCAATCCTAAGGGTTTAGGATCCTCTGGATATCACCTCGACCTTCCCCCAGGCCAGCAATGCCATTTCCAGAGGAAACTTGAAGTGGCGGTAAACAGTCACCGCCATTCCAGTTCTGTGAAGAACTAAAATTGGAAGTAAACAGTTTACCACCAATCCTAGTTTCTGCTTAATTGGGCCTTGCACAGGACCCATACCAGGTAGGAGGCCAGTCTAGGCCCTGCCATGCTACCTAGGCCCATCCTTGATCGGACTAGAGCCTTAATTGGGGTTAAACTTAACCTTGGTTAACTTTTAACCATGGTTAAGACCATTTAACCTTGGGAAAAATCCATAAAATTCTTAAAAATATAAAAAATATAAATGGGACCAAAAATCTGACATTGAACCTCTTAAACAATGGTTAACAGTCCTAACCATGGTTAACTCATCATTTAACTCCAGTTAAGCGATCCAGTCCTAACCATGGTTAACTCATCATTTAACTCTAGTTAAGCAATCTAGGCCTCCGGGCTTAAACCCTTGTCCTCCAGGGCCGTATCCTTAGCCTCAAGGCTCAACCCTTGGCCTTTGGGCCCAATCCTTAGCCTCATGGCTCAACCCTTGGAATTCGGGCCCAATCCCAAGCCTCCGAGACTAAACCTTTCAGCCTCTAGGCCCAAACCCTTAAACCATGCAATTGACCACCTCGATCAATCAAACCTTAGTCTCCGGACTAAGTCTTTGCCACCTCGGTGCACACACATACTCTCTTAGCCTCGGCACAAGTTCATTTTCTAGAACTACGCTTGGTTTAATCTCACCCCACGTGAGTACGTAGGCAACCCTACACAGATTCAACCCTAGATAGGAGTTTCTTCTTTTTTGGATTAGTATAATCTAAAACTCAGGTATATGAATAAAACTTTGACATCTTACCTACACTCTCATGTAGACTATAAGACCTTATCCATATCCGGGACTTATCTCTCAGAATTAATAAGTGACAACTCTTAATCGAAAACCAGTGAATAAAATCCGTGCTCACATAAATCTTAGTGACATTGTTAATTCCTGCTTTAATCTAGGGGAGAGACTTTCTGAGTAAAAAATTGTAAGAAAAGTCTTAAGATCTCTTCCTGAGAGATTTCAGAGCAAGGTAACGACCATAGAGGAGACTAAGAATATTGACACTCTAAAGATTGAGGAGTTAGTTGGATCACTCCAAACCTTCAAACTCATCTTCACTCATCCAAGAAACCCAAAGTTAAGAACATGACCTTGAAAACAATCAAGGAATCATCAATGGGGTCAGATAGTGAATCTGAACTTGGGATCAAGGATGTGGCCTTATTCGTTAAGAAAATTCAATAAATTCATGAAAAAGAAGAAAGTATTTAATCCTAAGTTAGGACAAAAATCCATTTAGAAATCAAGGCTTAGGCACCGGGAAGAGAAGAAAGATTATATAGGTGCCAAAAATAATTCTCATGGTGTTCAATGTTATGAATGCCATGAATGTGGGCATATATCACTTGAGTTCTCTAACAAAAAAAAATCCAAGGGAAGGACAATTAATGCTTCATGGAGTGACAGTGATTCTGAATTTGGAAAATCGATCTTATGAAAAAAAAGATTGAAATCATACTGCCTTTGCTTCCATCTCCAAGGGAATTGAAGAATCTCCATCATACTCGAGTGATAATGATCAAGACACTGAGTGTCTAAAATTTGATAATAAGAGAATTCAAAAGAATTAGAAGGACTCTGATGATGAAGGATAAGAGAGTCATGATGACTCTAAGACTAAGGAAGACATGCATACAATATACAAGGAATTGTATAAGGACAATCTCAAACTTAAAAAGGAAAATATCTCTCTGACCTAAAAGGTCAGTTTGATTGAGAATGATAGAGATAAAGACAAAGATAAATTCCTTTAAGAAATAGAGGATTTGAAAACTCTTATGTTTGAGATATATAGAATCAGAGAAAGATGTTCTCTACAAAAAAAATTGGATTTCTTGAAAGATAATTTTGTAAGATGTTGGCTGAAAAATTCGGCCTAATAAAGAAGGTTACAATCTTGAGAGTGACCTTCAAAAAAGTACTGAAGAAAAAAAAGGTCTAACTGAGAGAGTATTCAAACTGCAGAAAGAAAATAGGTTCTTGGGCATCACTGAAACTATTGAGGAGCTTAGTTGCCATGGAAAGAACTATGGTAATAGGGAGGGAATTGGCTCATCCTCTCAGAAGGGCAGTTTTATTGTTGAGAAACTCAAGACTAGGATCCCACAACCACCAGTACAACATGATGCCCCTATTGAAAATTGGAACCCAACTTGTCCACCATTAAATTAGAATTTTGTTCCTTCTGGTGCTAGCAGGGTCTCAGTATCCCTTGTAGTAGAGAGGGCCTCTGCTCATCCTCCAGCTAAAAGGAATCCTTCTCGGTTCATTCCTACATGTTTCCAGTGTGGAGTAAAAGTTCTCACCAGATTAAAATGTCCATCCTTCAAGAGAAACCATCGTCAAGGTTCAAAGGACCAAAATCAAAAATTTCAAGAATACCTCCAAAGACAGGTTGAAATCCTACCAGAAAAATCTAGTATCCCTTGTAGTAGAGAGGGCCTCTGCTCATCCTCCAGCTAAAAGGAATCCTTCTCGGTTCATTCCTACATGTTTCCAGTGTGGAGTAAAAGTTCTCACCAGATTAAAATGTCCATCCTTCAAGAGAAACCATCGTCAAGGTTCAAAGGACCAAAATCAAAAATTTCAAGAATACCTCCAAAGACAGGTTGAAATCCTACCAGAAAAATCTAGGAGTTTGAGTGATGGAGTGTTGAAGATCGCTCAACTATCTAGAATGAGGCATGGTCTAGACAATCCTTCATATATAGGAGGCAACAGGGTGAACTAAAAGGAGGCAATAGAGTGAACTAAAGGGCCACTAGGTATCAACCAAGGAAAAAGAGGACAGGGCAAAAAATTAATTCTCCGAACTCACTCGAAACAGTTAGGGAACAAAGGGTCACATCAAACCTAAGAAACATTTAGATGAGGAGGGAAGACCTCCAGGGCTATGATTAGCCCATTCTTGCCATAGCCTAGGTTACTTGTTGAATGTTATGCTTAGTTATGAATATTAGTAGGATTGTTTTATTTATTTTATTTTGCATTTATTTATGCCTTATGAAAACCTCAAAAATATTTTCTCATTTGTTTTAGTTAGGATTTTTTACCTTTGATATTGAAAAAATCCAAAAACAATGGAAAATTGAGAAAATCCAAAGACAATAGAAAATTGAAATTTTCAAAAAGAGTTTATGTGTTGATCTATATCTCCTAACATATTATGCATGACTTGCATTATTTGTGTCTATAATTGATTTCTTATATTTCCAAGAAAAAACATATTCCAAGATCAAGCTTTTGAGGATAATGCACATTTTTAGGTCCTTTGGGTGATAATAATTAGGCTATCTCACTTATCACAATTTTAACCAAAAAAAACTTATCACAATTAGAGTGTAGTGATCCATGTCCTGTACTTTATGCACATGCACTCTGATGGACTCTAGTTAAAAGTCTATATTCATATATTGTAGGTGATTGTATTACCCAGTTTGGCCGGTTCAATTGATTGTGTTACCTAGTTTGGCCGGTTCAATTGATTGTGTTACCCAGTTTGGCCTGTTTGATTGACAAAATCTAGATCTAGATTGACCATTGGTTAATTTCCCATTTATTTGTGTCCATTTAAAGAAAACGAATGATGCAATGGGAAGGGCTACCAATTGGGATAGTTTGAAGCCACTATTAATGGATGCAAACAGTAGTAATAGCTACTTATTTCAACAAGGTAGGTATCTATCTAGGTTGCTAGAGTGAAAGACCCTACTGTCAGTAGAGAGGGCTACCTATCCAATTAGTGTGAAAGCCATCATTGTAAGAAAAAGAGTGAAAAAGAGAAATCAAGAATTTTTTTTCTTACAATTTGGCAATGTTTGACAGAAAAAGAAAAGAAAATTTGTTTGGTCAAATAATGGAGAAAGATGCTCTTAAATTCAAAATCACCATATTTTGGATTTAACTAGGTTTAACTTCTAATATTGAGATACCTGGAGTTTCTTTAGTAGTATAATGACAAATCCTCAATAGGAATAGAAACTTAAAATTGGAGTCCAGTCAGAACCCCCACTCCACATATGGCTATATGGAAAAACTATTCACTATTGTAACAAAATGATTCAGCCTATGCTTAATTTCCCTGTGAGATTAGATTAGATATATTAATCATCTTTTATTCAAAACTACATTCATGAATTCTTGGATATGTCATAAATTTTGTAGCTTGGAATGCTTGTTGTATATATGTGTGAAATTGATTGGTGTGCTTGAACTCATGGGGAATTCATGTTTATATTGGATAGATTGATCTTAGGGAGAGTACTCAGATCAATTATAAAAAGAGAATCTACTGAATATGAGTGTGAAGTTGTCTCTATAAATAACTTTCTCATATGACCCGTCCCTCAGTCACCTATGTTATGGAATCTGGATGCATCACATTTTATTTCACTTGAAAATTTGATGGATTGATGTTATTTTCTAAAATGATGGTAATATGATGTGTTTTGTTTTGGATTATGGTTAAATGGATATCTATTACATGTTTCTGTATTTCCATTTATTTTTATGGATTATGGATTGAGGACTACAGATTGTATTTGAATGATGCTCTGACTTTGTTATACGTCTTATGAATTGCCTTTGTCTATTCATTCCAAAAAGGGGGAGATCACATTGCTCACATTGATACACACATTGCAATATCCATTGATGATTATTGGTTTATTGGTATTTTCATTTCTTGAGTTACTTACTGCCACAAACATTCTCCATGCTTAACTGGTGATCTATTTAAAAGCATGTGCAGATTACAGGTTGTAGACAAGACAAAATTTTCTCCATGATAAGAAATAATTTCAATGAGAATTTTAAATATCTTCTAATTTTGGTTGGTAATTTAGTCTAAGTCCTATAAAAGTCATAGTCTTTGTATTTTGAATCAGTTTGGGAGAGTGTAATTTATCATGTTCGCTAGTTGTGTTTTGTCACGGAATTGCCAAAGGGGGAGATTGCAAAGTCCTATTTTGGATTGATAAATTTTGAGGTCAAAACAATGTCTAGTTTCTCTCAGTCCAAATTGTTCAAGTGCTCGAAACCGTGTGAAGAAGAAACCCAAAGATTTAGCGATCAAGCTTCGCTTACTCCATTTGGGAATGGTAAATGACTTAGAGATCATCAAATCTCGGTGGAATTGACGTAGACAAAGTGTTACATACCCTAGGTGGCGAGATACAAGTTTGACAGGTTGAAAAAAACCGTTTATTAGTGAAAATCAACTATTTGGTTCGAACCAATTGGGTTTGGTTCGAACCAACTTGAAAACATTATGTAGGGGAAAATTTTCTAGAAGCTTGCTTCAAGTGGTCCAAACCAAATTGGAGAATGGTTCGAACGTTTTGCAAGTGGTTTGAACCATTCACCAAGTGGTTTGAACCAGCTGAGCTAGTAAACCCTATTTTAGCAACTTCTAATTATTTCTTTTGGGTTGTCTATTTAACACATTGATCCCTAACTCGAATTAAGTTTTTTTAGATAGAGAGTTGAGGCTCCAAACTTCCATTAGGGTTTCCATATCATTGGATCATCTCAATGAGCTATCTCTCATGTTATAAGTTATAGTTGCAAATTCAAACAAATTTATTCTATACTTGCATGTGATTCTCACCGATCCCTCTAGTTTGTATTTAAACTGAATTCAAATCCCTTAACACTCTATTATTGATTGTTGGCCAGTGTTTTCTAGAGCCGTTGCGACGGAGATCAATCTTACGAGATTGTGGTTTGCATTGCTTTGAGAAAGTCTTGGTCGATGAGGAGCTGAAGCCAATATAGTGGAGATACGACCTGCGGGTTCGTGGATTACAAGGATGAAGAGCTTGTTTCAATGGAGTGCCATGTTGGGTCGTGTCCTGTTTTGGTAAAGTTCTAAGTCTTGTAAGCTTAAGTTTCTCTTAATTTATTTCTTTAACTGAATGTTGTCCCATGCATGGTTTCTTCCGGAAGGATTTTCCACATAAAAATATTGGTGTTGTTGGTTATGATTTGTTTACATATTCTGTACTTTAATTGTTTAAAATTAAAATTGGTAGATAGACCTTTGGATAACTATTCGCACGCTCTAGGTTTTGATTCATATTAAAAGGGCACCATTTATTAGAAACCGTGACTGTAAGGACTGTCAATTCATCTACCCATAAATAGACTTTAGTTAATTATTTCTTAGTTACGATCATGGTAATGAAAATAACCGTGATTCTTAAAAAGAAACAATCATTGGTTAGTATTGACCGTGATTATAAGTGTTGTCATTGTTAGACATATATGCCCACAAAAGCCATTCCGGGATTGTACTAATCTACTTTATTAATAAAAGCATATTTATATTCACACATTGTCTTCTACATTGGGTAATATATATTATAAAGTGTCTCATATGATAAGACTACTTTATCCCTTAGGTAACATTGTAGGAAAACCATCCAGTTGGTTTTGAACCAATTGCTAAGGAAATATGGTTTTCCGGTTCCTTGTAGACCTAGAATTATTCTAAGTTATTTAGGATACATCTGGACAATGTATTCCTACTAACTTGCACAAGGTTAGTTCCATATAATGGAGTGATGAATCTCAGTCATTGAGAGAAGGTTCCCTTGACTAAGATGTGAATATAAGTAAGAAGTACTTATATTGCAACAGGATCACTTAGTGGATACCCTTAGAAATATGTTGTTTGTATATTTAGGGTAGTCCATTTGAAAGAATGTCCTTAACCTGAGAGGTCAACGTCTTCTCTATTATTTGTCTATATAGCTTTGATGTAGCCAATCGTCAATATCCAATACACCGGACTGGATACCGGCTCGTTGGGTTATGTACGCTATACTAGAAGAAGTGTGTGTGCGTTCAACAAGGAATCCATCACACCTTTCTTAGAGTAATTTCTATTGAGTTGATACTGGTCAAACCGGACTTGGAAAACTAGCACTGGTATTTATCAAGAATGTTATTTTATATATAAAAGAAAGTAATGATTATTATTTCTTTTAAAGGATTTCAAATAGTTTTGAAAGTCCAAGTTTGACTAAAAGTATCAAAGAAAAAGAGTTTACAGTATAAGCTAGGTATTACAGACAATATAAGATATTGTCCCATAAGCTTATAATAATATTGGAGCTGGAAGGATGCATTTGTAAACAAACCTTGTAATAGATAATACCTGTAAGTAATTCTCCTTTTTCTGGGGGTTAATCACATTGTGTTAATGGACATTATTGTGATTAGTGGAAGTCCAGGGACCTAGATAAAATTGTAAGATCTTAATGGAATTGTAGGAAAGTGTTTCCTAGCAACAGGGCTCACCCAAAAGGTTATGCACTTGGTCTAATTTCTGGAAATGAGAGATCCCTTTAGATCCCACACACTAGGACCTTCTTAAAGCTTTGATTAAATTATCTATGTAATTCACTATATGGTATAGTGAAGCTCTAATAGATCAAATCACATGAGATGTGATTAATCAAATAGGTAGGACCCATATGAGAATTTTGATAAAGATCAAAACATTGACCAACATGAGTTTGGAACTCATTGAGGGGCGTGAGGTAGTGGTGCCCACCTAGGGTGGGATGCCCACCTCATTAGATGCTTATTAGTTGCTGATTGATTAGTTACTAAATTGGTTAGTTGCTAATTAGTTAGTTACTAAATTGGTTAGTTGCTAAAATTGATTAGTTACTAATTAATGATTTCCTACTAAATAAGAATAAGATTAGTCACTAATTAGTTGGTTTCTATTTTTAATAAAGCCTAATTGGATTAGGAAAGTATCATTAAGGAATCAAAGAGGGATATTCTAATTAGATTAGAATTAGAGAGAATAGAAGGCCAAAGGCCTATAAATAAAGGGTGGGACACCCACCCTTGGTGGTTGGACACTCCACACAGTTTTCTCTCTCCCTCCCTTGTAGCTCACGCCCCCCTCTCTCTTCTCTTGTGATTTTTGTTTGATCTTGGATAGTATCAGAACCAATCTTGTAAAAGAATGGATCTTGAATTCAAGAGAAAAATAAAAGATCATAAAGCTTGGATTGGAAGGGCCATTAGCTTCCATTGGAGAAAAGCTTGAAAAATAAAAAAAGGTTCCTGTGAATCACGAAGGAGACTTTTCACTTGCAAAGTTTTGCGGGTATCGTTCTATCCTTCAAATTGTGAAAAAGACTTTTCTATATCAAAGTCACAAAGGTGATTGTTTTTATCCTTCATTGAATAAAAACAATTAGAACTATAGTCAGATCTTGGGATTCGATATATGCCCCCCAAGAATTGTTTTTCTAAAATTAAAAAGAGGCATATTTTCAGTGGTATCAGTGCCCCAGCTATGCTTCTCTTTGATTTTTATTGGACTTTATGATGTTTTATATCATAATATAAGTCCCTATGAATTTCGGCTAGCCTAGGAATTGAATATATTTTTTTTATTCTAAGTGATTATTGGATAATCACTATCCTATGGTTTTAAAGGGATCCCCCTCTAGTTATTGAGGGAGTAATCAAGCCCTTATAAATTAATGCGATACTAATTTCAATTTTGGGTGAATCCAATACTTTCTGAAATTTGATAGGGATAGATAGATTGAGATATAAATTTGGTTAAAGTTCCTTTAAGATTTGAGAAATCCTTTTTGCATATTAAATTAAATTATTTAATTTATTCTCGAGAGCCTCGGGCTAGCATATAATAATAATATGTTATACTTATCATGATAAATAATTATTATTGTAAATGCTGGATGGGTTCCACAAATCATACCATATTCTCTTTCCCTCTCCTCCCCCCTTTTTTCTTATTTTGCAAAAGTTGTAATTTTAGAATTAGAGTTGCTGAATTTTGGTGGAGAATATCAACCGAAGGAGTTTCCCGGTAAACCATTGCGAGATGGAAGATTTGCAATAATTATTGGACTTTATTTAATTCCCTAGTTGTAATTAAATAAGGTCATATGATTTTTGTGAACCCATTGTGAGATTATTATATTATTATAATAATATATTATTGTTCATGAGATTATTAGTAATATTTCTTTTAAACCCGGAAGCTTAGATAATTGTGATTATCGTTTTTATGAGAATTTAGGATAATTGGATTATACTCTGTTAAATAAGTTGTGTTTAATTGTAAATTGTTTATATTTAGGCACAACATATTACTATTGCTCTTTTGAACATGGAGTTTGTGACCCATGTGAAAATTTTTACGTAAAACCTTGGCTTACAAGATTATATGATAATCGTGTCTGAAAAGACATTAAGCACTATAAAAGATTGAGAAGTAAGATGGATCGCTAAAGTAACCTCCATTAACCCTAAAGGTTAAAGGGATAAGTAGGTTTCAACCATAAGGTGAAATCCTAATGGCCAAGGGCTAGTGGGAGTTCATCACTACTTGTTAAATCCTATTATCGAAAATTTTCATATTTCATATGATAGTAGATGATGATTATAGATGATAATTGTCCATGATTGCATTAATCTCTTCAAAGAAAAATATTAAGTGATGTTAAATAGGATTATTAATCTTATGGCCTTCCATTATCAAAAAGACTAGGAATTAATAAGCCTGAGTATTATCTTGCCAAAAGATTAAACTCCTAGAGCCTTATTTTATAGTAGATAGGTTTGTATATGGCCTGATAAGGAGTTTCAACTAAAATGGGGGCACAACCTTACTTGATCATATAACAAACCAGAATAATGAGTTTCACTTAAACAAGGAAACATATCAGCTGAAATAGTGACAGTCATGTTGTCCTTGGAGGTGTTAAGAAAATTGAAAATCACTAATTTACATAAAGAGTTATGCATGAGATGTTCAAAATGATGGATAACTACTATTCACTTTGTAGTACATGTGTAGTACTATCCTAAAATAGAAGATTACATATGTATTATGAGGATCCCAATACTCATAAAAAATAAATGGTTTATGAAATTTGAATAATGATGAGAGGATCATCGCAGATTTAAAATCCTAAAATCCGATGAATATATGTATGAATAATAATAATATAATTCTTTATGCTTTATTTTTGTAGATAACCATGAATTCACTTTCCAAGATTCTAGATAAGAATCGACTAACTGGTCCTAATTATGTGGATTGGAAGAGAAACCTCGACATTATGTTTACTTCTCAGAAAATTGCTTATGTTCTTACTTCTAATTACCCGGAATTTACTGAGGCAACTCAGATCCCAAAGAATGTTGAGAAAACCTCTAAATGGCATAAGTCAAATAGTTTGGCCAAATGCTATATTCTTGCATTTATGTCTAATGTCCCACAACAACATCACGAGGGTTTTGGTACTGCTAAGGACATTATGACAAATCTTAATGAGATGTTTGGGGAGCAGAATAGGACTGCTAGGCAGTTGGCTATAAAAGGACTTATTGGAACCAGAATGTCTGATGGAAGCCCATTTCATGAGCATGTCATCAAGATGATGAGGTTCATTAATGAACTCTTGACTCTTGGTTCAGATCTTGATCTTCAGAGTCAAACGGATGCGATCCTTAACTCTCTCCCGGAATCCTTTTTCTGTATTTATGTTGAATTACAACATGAACAAGTTAGAGACTACTCTGCCAGAGCTCCTAAACATGTTGCAGACAGTTGAAGACCGTATTAATTGTAATAAGTTGTTTGCATATGTGGCAGAAGGAGTTTGACCTTCAAGGCCTAAGCCCAAGGGCAAAGGCAAGAAGAAGTCCAATTTTTCTAATTTCCTCAAAGGCAAGAAAGGAAAGAACAAGAAAGCATCTTCCGAGAAGAAAGACAAGGAAAAGAATCAGAATGTCTGCTTCTATTGCAAGAAACCAAGTCACTGGAAGAGAAATTGTCGAGTTTACTTAGCATCCCTTAAGGACAAACTTTTGGAAGGTATATTCGATTCATTTATCATTGAGTCCAACTTAATTGTTGGTTCCTCTAACTCTTGGTGGGTAGATACTGGATCTACCTCACACATTTGCAATATGTTGCAGGGGTTTCAGGAGAGTAGAAAGATGGGGAAATAAATCTAAGGATGAGAACGGAAGCAAGTGTTGTTGCGATAGCCATTGGCACTTATATTTTAGAATTTTATTTAGATAGGATCTTAATTTTGAAAGACTGTTTATATGTAGCACCCCAGAACTTTTGTTCATATATAGAACTTGTGCCAAGGCTTTAAGCCTTTGTAATCCTCCACTTTCTATGAAATAAGAATCTTAAATCCTTGTAGTCTTAATTAAATATTAAGATAAGGTATTATAGTATTAAAAAAAAAAGTTTTAGGAATGTTCATGGGTGTCAAAATAGAAGTGGAAAAAGTTCTAAATGTTAAAAAGGGAAATGGCTTAACATTTGCCCTCAACTTGAAGAAACTATAATGTTTTCACCGCTAATCTGAATCGAGTGATTTTTGAATTTTTGGAAAGGTATTAGAACCCTCTTCGAGGTTCATGTTGATTACTTTTCTTGATTTTGAGTCGGGGTTAAGTCAAGCGTCCGATTTCCGAAAACGGATGTGCTGCAAAAATGGGTTGATGAAACCCATTTGCATGTTAGTCATCTTTAGAGCCATTTTTGGTAAATTAAAACTCAAAATTTGAATTTTGAGAAAACATCAAAGTTGTTCCTCTTTGAAAGACAAATCCAACGCAAGTTGAATCGTCAAAATCCGATAAAGGCACGATCGCTAGCGATTGCTTGGTCCAAAACTGAGCGATCGGTATCTATTGATTGGTCCAAAAATTTGTATGGGGAAAAATTCCAGAGAGGTGGTTTTTGACCGAGAGCCCGGTCAAAACACCGATCGCTCGGTCCACTACCGAGAGCTCGGTCAAAAACACCGATCGCTCAGTCCACTAAAGTGAGCTCGGTCATAAGCACCGATCGCTCGATCCTGTGCGTTTCGTAGAAATTTCATTAAGGGTTTTTTGGTCTTTTGGCTACTCCACCCTTACTTTTAAGGGTTGGCTCGAGCCAAGGGTGTTCATAAACACCCTTAGCAATATTTTGAGAGAGAGGGGGAGAGAACCTAGGGTTCCTAAAGGCTTCTTCTCTTTTGAGATTAAAATCAAGGGTTGAGAACCCAAGATCATCCATTTGTCTTGGATTCTTCAAATCCAACCTCAAGCAACGCGTGGAGTTTCTTCTCAAAGCTTGGCAACATTTCTTATGACATTTTCAAAGGTTTTCTTCCCCTTCAAGCAAAGAATTCTCCATTCTCAAAGGGTTTCTTCTTCCTCAAGCTTGAAGTCCCAAATCAAAGGGGTTTTTCTTCAAGATCAAGCCTTGATCTCAAGGTTAGTATACCCTACTAACTACTTTAGTAATAACCTAGGTTTATTTTAAAAACATGCTTGTAGATTTCTTTAATTCATTCTTTTCTTGATTTGCTTTATTAAATCCCTAAATTAAATAAGATAAAGAAGAAATTGTAGATGTGTAAATTTATGGTTGAGGCAATGGATGCCGTACGAATGTGAGGTATGATGTGTGGTGGAGAATGGAGAATGGAGGATGGAGGATGGGCATTATACACATAATGAACACACGTGTATTGTTGATGAAATGCATGAACTAAGAACGCAAATAAATGGTTAGAAATAAGTTGTATACCCAAGTGTTTAATAAAATGTCTAAATGGGAATTAAGAGAATTAAATAAAGACTATGCAAGCATGATTCATATAGTTTTCCTAATTAGTGAATTTAATCAAATGCTCTACGTGTTTCATTTCATTACATCCCTCATGACTATGAAAATACAAGAAATGCTATATTTTACCTTATGTCCCATGTCAACATGATATCACCAAGGGTCACAACACAAGTACACATGCATGCATGAATCAAGTTTTATGTATAAGTATATAAAAGAAAAACCAAGAACAAGAAATGTGAATTGGAAACAAGCATGAATTTCAAGAGTAGGGCATATCCCTAGGATATGTCATACTTGGCTCACAAGTAAATAAGCATGAATGTCAAGGTAGGGCATATCCCTAGGATAGTCATACCTGACTCACAAGAAAACATGACAAGCAAGAATCAATAAACACGAAAGGATGTCAATGTACTAAACCACGGTGTGGCAGTAACTCTGTTCCCCACAAGTATGAAGGATTTGTGTATACAAGACCAAGGTACGGGTATAGCATTTGTCTCCAAGTTAAAATAAAGTATTGAATGGTGTATGTGCTAAGATCAGGTACAAGGCATTAACTTCTGTCCAAC